>PKRV01000785.1:498022-622077 GCA_003709505.1 Hyphantria cunea
ACACACCAAATTATGACACTCGCGAAGTCCCAGGAAAAATTAAACTGTCTTGGAACCGGCAACGAAATTAATAAGAAGAAAAACTGGTAATATAATAATTCCACTTCACTCTTTAGCAAAGCGGGAGACAAAATTAAACCAAAATAGGCAGACACCTTTTTCAAACCGAGAAGCACCATGAATAAAAATATTATGGTCCCTAAGTGAGCTATATTTGATTATGATATGATAGTATGTATGGCAGAATACTTCAATACACGTTATATATAATACTTACGTGGTGTTCTAGTGTCTCGTTGCCGTATATGTCTATCTCTGGACCCCGAGCTGAGTATATCGCCGTTCCAAGCCAGCGCGCCCACTCGGGCAATGTGACCTTGTAATTTCGTTAGCTAGAAACAACATCACATGTTTTAGTTAAGTGTGGGTTTAAATGTAGAAATTATAATAACTTTAAGACTTTTTAGGACCTAATTTATATGCCGGTTGGTTACTTTATATGATAGTGAAGTTTAAAAGGTCGTATTTTGTACCATCATCGCGGACATACGCCTCTTAAAATGCACGTCAATTGGTTCGATCCTCGTGTTCTCGCATCCAGCGCTTGCTAGCCATCTTAAGCAATTCGTCACTCAGCCTGGCCTGTGGGCGTCCTACATGTACTACTCCATCTCGTAAACGAACACTCGTTTGTCTATTTCTAGACATAGATATCTCTTGAGAAAAAAGGTTTTTACTAAATATATCAAGCTGGCAAGGCGGGTGGGTAAAGCGTGTGTGTCAAAGTACCTTCTCTTTGCAACGAAAGTGAAAAGAAAGAAAAACATTTCATTTTGATATTCACAGGACAGCACATAATTATTACAATGAAGTAATGAAGGTATAATCCAATGCAATTATCCAGTTTTGTTTGATCCCTCGTAGTCGACGAAATCTCGGCGGCCCTGTATTCTTAATCCGTCTCCATCGGGAGTTTAAGTTTAACCCACACGAAATTTATTCAGGCTACCTTTTATCAAGAACCTAAAAATTTCTCCACGCTGCCACTTAACCAGGAAATTGCAGTATAATAAAGAAATTGCAATATAATAAAGATGAGCCGTGGGTTCTGCAGGCAATAAACTTTTGCATCCGTGTTTGAAGCATCTACCATTTGATCGGGCACAGATAGTTAACAGTACTAGCAGAAACCGGTATTATCGTATATACTAGGATGCAGACTGCACTCAACTGCATCGTATTATGTCATTCTTAGAAATCTTAACACTAATAAAAGATGAAATTCGCAATACACACGCTTTTTGAATTAACATCGTTTATAAATAAACCATCGAGTGTGTTCATGGGATTAGGTAATAAATTTTCATAGTCATTTTGAAAGGCATATTGAAAACTACTCCGGATAAGCAAAGAGCACAGGTCTACTAATCTACTATTGCCATCGACTTTTAAATCATTTAATCGATCCGAAAACTAAACTTACAATTTAACAACCTTACATGAACAAAATGCAAATTCATGCAGTGATAGTTAAGTACTTTATACTAAGAAGTAATAATAATAATAAATGTATTGTTTACTACATGCAAAATTTACGAATTTGTATTAACTAGGTCCCACATTAGTATTCCCTGTCGTGGAGACGAATTAAAGCCGTGCCCGAGCAGTTTTTTCTTGTATTTATTTATTAAGAACAAAATTGCCATAGCTTAATATTTGTATTTTTTGTTTCTTTTTTTTGGTTAACAAAAACTCTCTCATTTAATTTCACAATTATATTGCCATTTCCTGAAATTTATTCAGTACTAGCAGAAACCGGTAGCGATGTGATAGTTTTTTTCTCATATTTCATTAAATTTACGCCTATATTTTAATCTTTTTAAACAATTGAATGATAATAACAATTTTTAATGAAGCAACTGCTTTCAAACTAGGCGGACCTTATATTCGACTATCCGTATATCGCTTTCTTCTATTACAACATTCGTCTGCCTAAAACGCTAACCCTTCTAGGAAAAGCTGTCAATTTAAAACGAAGCAAAAAAATTATGGTAAGGACCAACGTAATAATCGGACGGGAAGCGCGACCAAGACTGGCCGCTCTTATTAAAAAAAAAAATTAAACAGACCAATGTTTGGTTTCGTTAATTTTTTACTTTAGATATTTTACCTCCTTATTTACGGCAACGTCCCAAACACTAATGTGTCCCTTCTGTGTGCCAACAGCCACCAGGTGACCCCGCTCGCTCCACGCCACAGAAGTGACAGCATTGCCCTCTGATGACAAGTCGCAAAGCCGTGTCACCTGTAAGAAATACTAATAAATAAATAGAAATGCCTCAAAGGTTTCCTAAGTATATTAAATTATAATACACATCTTATCAATGTCTAATCTTCAAAATGAGTGTCAATTGGTTGTAAGGCAATATTTATTTATGATCTATTTATATAAAGGAAAGTCGTGTTTATTATACTATTTATAACTCAAGAACGGCTGAACCGATTTGGTTATAAAATTGGTGGTATGTCCATTAAAACCAGGAGACGAACATAGGATTTTGAGCGATTTAGGACATTTTTACATAGGATTTTTTTTACTTTGCGCCGCGGGTAAAACTGCGGGTCTTAGCTAGATATATATAAAAAACTTTAAACTTTTTAAACAATAACTGCATGGAGTAACTAAACCCCGTATCAACTCAAATTCAGTTTTTTTTCGTAAATATATATAACTTTTTAACTATCTCACTAATCCCAATAAGATAATATCACAGATTAAAGAAATAAAAAAGCTACACGTTGTAGTAATAAATCGACCATAATAAACCATTATTTAAATCAAATAGAAAACTTTTTTTCTACCAACGGCTACTGTTTGAAAGGGGTCAATGCATAATTTATGGTGATTATCCTGTTTTGGTAACACGAATATCTTCTAGAGTCAATGTATAAAGGTTATTTTATAATTTACAGTTACACAAAAGACTTTCGTTTAAAACACGAGCTAGCGAGAAGGGAAATCAGTGTTTTGTGGACGTTCTTTAGTTTAACTTTTGTATAACTTCATACGGAGACTGAAACATACAGAACAAAAGACTTAAAAACATTGATGTGAAAAACAATTATAGACCGGGATACAAATCTGCAAGACTTGAGTAACAAACGTATGTATGAAGAGGTCGTTACGTAGCAAATTAAAAAGAAAATCTTGAACTCACCTGACTAGTACAAGCACTCCACAAATAAACGCAACTGCCCAATCCCACACTGAGAACATTTTGGGCTGACCAGTCCACTAAGTTTAGATAGAAGTCATCCTGCAGTTCTGGCGCATCAAGCACCTTGAATGGGATTCTAGATATCTTCCGTGTGGCTTTTCTGGGAGAGCGGAGTAACTTCTCAGACTTCGCTGATATCGGTGACAGGCTGTATGGTGACGGGTCTATATTTTCCTGCAAGAAAAATTTTAGCTTGAAACCATTCGTAGCCTAGGACTTACTATTGCACGTCTGAATTAATGACAAATAAGCTAAGGACTAGCTATAAAATAGAATGTAGCCAAGATATTATATTATGTAATGAAGTTTATGTAATGCGGAACAGATTGAAAGTAATTCAGAAAATATTCATTTATACATACGTTTACGTAACGGGAGAACTCATTACGTAAAAATGAGGAAAACCATAAGCATTGCGACGCATTAAATGCATATACATATTTCATTACCAGTGTTCGTATCATACGTTATTCAAAAAAATTAAATGTTCAAAGAAAGTACTTGAGTCGGAACAAGTTTCAGTGTGTTTTCAACAATTTAAACAAAAAAATATATAGGTACACTTGAAGCGTTTAATGTGCAAGCAAACGAAGCAAAACTTGTTCATCATAATTTATTTTTGATAACTCACATCACTTTATAAAAACCGCAAAGGTGCAATATCTAATAACTTTTTTAATAATGGTTATTTTAATAGAATTTCAGGCAATTTAAATTACTGACATACATAGAAAACTTTTATGGAGATATCAACACCACAGTCAACGGTAGTCAATAAATAGTGGTTACGAAAATCTCGACAATCTCATTACAAATGCTGTGAAAAAAAAAATCTCATTACGGATCTGACAATGACAACAATAGACACAGTTTTATAGATAAACCTTAAAAACTAATGAGTCATTTGGAGTTGTACCTTAACACGCAACTGAGTGTAATTAAAGAACATTTAAATGAAAGAAGTGACGTAGTGTAAACGTTATAAATGTTGCAGGAGTCATTAGCTTCATGACGGTAATAAAACATAAAAACACGAGACTAACACTAAAGATGATGATTATACAAAAACTATAGACAAATTGAATTTGCCAATTTTAACACTTCATACTCGAGGCACACAATATAATTTGGATAGGGATTCAGCCGATCGAGACCAAAAAGTAAAATAAAAAGCATACCATCATAAAGAAGTAAAGGTAAAGCTCACAGTAAAACTTATGACAACCAAAGTAACAAAACTTAGAGCATGATATTAAAATATAGTCTTAGTAGTATAATTTCAGTACTTTACTAAAACCGAATTCGTATATTAAAACTTAAGGCAGATAAGTGTTACATATTTAAAAATTTAAGTTAATTAAAAGAAATACGTATGCGAAAATATAGATTCGATGAAACAAATTAAAACCTCCTGAAGCATAACATCAGACCTTGAAAGTTCGCCCACCTAAGTGTTTTGTCAGAAACACGCAAATAAAAAGGCCTTGAAAAAACAACGAATAAACCTAACATGTCCGTCAGATAGCGTTTCGATTTGTCAGCATTTTTTTAAGGCATGCTTTCAATTAATCATTAGAATAATTCTCTTACAACGCATTTTGATTAGTTTTATTGACGATCGGAATTAAAACACAAAATGATATATCTGCGGCTACTACCATTTTGTATATTGAATAGTGAATGTTCATGAATAAAAGATTGATATCGATACTGCTCATGCCCATAATTAAAAGCTCTGCAATTCGTCAAGAGTCGATTGTTTGCATGGAATAATTATTTACCGAGATATAAAACATTCATTTATTTTGTTTATTACCGTACGAAATGACAGCCATGTTGACATTTTTAATGTGACTTTTCGCGCCGACAAACGTCTTAAGATATTCTAAGTATTTTACTGCAAAAAAGTGCAGAATTTTGTTAAAGTCGCGACAGTTCAGTGTCCGTGAACTCGCTTTATTGCGGACTCCTAAGTAATCTAGATGAATAACACCTTCATAAAGAGACTCAAATTTCGTGAGACATAACGTGGGTTGCCATTACCATATGTGTATTTTCGGGTTGATAATAATCCTTTTATTGTTGCAGCATAGAATTGTATTGTGTGGGTGGAAAATATTGGTAGTCTTCGAACACAGCAGACCTTTATTAAAGAAAACAGCAACAAAAGAACATGTCACGTCCACTCGGGACACATTTAACAGTAACATAATTCAGATGGAAATAACTGGGTGACGCCTACTTCAATGAAAAACATAAGGTGTTACAAACGTACTGGGACAATAAACATGAATGTTTAAAGACAAGCGCACTCAATAAATCGCTGATAAAGAGAAGATTTACATGTAATACTACAAGATAACATGTACGACACCGTTGCCTCGTCGCCGAATTTGTTTTCAATAAAGCGAGAGAAGCGCCACAAAATAACACATCCATTCGCAAGCGTACAAAACATGAATGAATCAAGATAGTAACAGAACAGGACCTGGAGTAAGATGGAAAGTGCATCAAGACATGCACGATGATTAATTCGCGAGTGCCACTTAAGAATATATTGATTTAACAAAGTCCCGCCTCTAAAAGTTCACCGACATACCGACCTTGAAGCTCTGAATTAGATGCATATGTATATTATTAAATCGTTAAAAATGGTAGTGGATAACCTGCAGAAGATTACAACTGGTTTGTTGATACTAAAGCAAGTGCGTCAGTAGATAGATAGAAATCGATGATGCTAGAGTAGAGATGTGATTGTGAGTTGAATCTCGCGTAGGGAAGATCGTGCATTCATAATGCTAACTTGACATCACGTTTGGTCTAGACTAGAGTGCATGTTAGATATAAATCGCATACCAACGACCTCGCTACTAAACACTACCCAGTAACGTATGTAACAGATGTACTGCACGGGACAGCAAATCTCACGGAAATCTGTTTTATCTGCTCAGAAGTTAACTTTGAATTTTACATTATCTTATTAGTGATAATTTTAATATAGTTACTAAGAATTACTTGACTTTTATCCAAAAAGATTAATTAAATGTGAATGTAACACACGTGGTATAAAAAGAGTGCGTGACGAAGTAGAGACGCATTAAGCTATTACGATAAAGATCAAACGGTTTTTAACAACTTTTGCTTTACTAATGCTGTTTTGATTACGCGAATTACGGATACTTTTTTACGCAACCACTAACAGAATTGTCGGCAGCAGCGATGATCCCGTCGTAACGCATGAAATAGACGTTTGCCTAACCATGTAACCTACACATTTCGTGAGACAACAACACCTCAAGTGGCTACTTAATGTGATATAAAAAATTAAGTATACTTTACATCCTTCACGCACCATAGAACGCGTTTAAATAGGTAACTACATATCGTAATTATTTAACGAAAAATATTTATATAGCGTGTGTTAGCTGCATGTAACTTAGATCCCAAATTGTCCACTTCCTCGACCCGCAATTGGCTTATTCATACCTTTCAGACAAAAAAGCACACAACAATGGACCTTACAATTGTTCACAATAGACATCTGTCTGGTTTAACTCGGCATTATAACACTCGTGAAATCAACGTAGCTAATCGTATCGCGGCAGCAAAAAAATCAAAAAAATGAACACTAAATCTAGGCGAGCGAGACTAAATTGTATTAGATACTAATGACACAGGAGCCGGGCAGGTAAATGAAAAATTTCAATCTAACGCAAACCACAATGATGTAAGATGAATGAGCAATCAGAAACGCAAGTTTGTTAACCTCCCACAGCAGACGTATAAAAAGCTAGAAATTCAGTGACGAGATCGCAGATAGCAGATTGATTGGTACTATGCATGAGTTGTGACCTGTACTAGTTCCGTAGGCAGATCACGTCGGAGCTAATGCAATAAAACAAAACGACCACTGCACAACCAACACGAATGTGAACATTTTCAGTGCCTAGACGTAAAATACATAATGAATACTAATTAAAAGGCGGATCTTAACCATATATCCTAAACACAATGACAGACTACAATGTTGAATCTTTACAAATTTGAACAAAATAGAAGCAGATTAAGCCAATGACTCCTGATACTAAGTAATCTCAACTCAGTTCGTCAAGTGCACTTGGAATGCGCATAAAAAACCGCCAAAGCTACGGTGCGGTTACACCATCTCCGCTGACAATTTATTTTCTATTTTCACGGTTGCAGCATAGTTAAAAGCCCACCATTTCTCTAAAAGGTCAACTGCAAGTTCTTTGGAGAATTACATAGCATGTGACACTTTGGATAGTAGGTTATTCATGAATCTTATTATTGAATCAACTGAATACTGTCAACATACGCGAACCCTATGGGGCCTCGATCGCAAAATGCCTCTGTTTACACAAGACTTTGTTTAAATATGTACTTTGGAAAAAAATTAAGGCCAAGTAGAGGCCTAACGCGAAATTCCCTCGCGTATGTACCAGTAGAGTTTGTATTTTCTGTAAACAAACCACCGAGTGGCACATGGATGAGCACTTCTGGTGACCGGTTCAATGGCTGCTGATAGCACGGGAGCCGCTTCGCACACCATTGCTCTCACAATATAGACTCGTCCTTTTAAAATAATGCAAAACGGGTTTAAAAACATAAACCACTGTTTTTTTTGCGGTTTTATAACTCTTAAATTGAGGCAGTTATTAAATTTTATTTTCTGCTGCAATTTTAATCTTGGATCTTCAGAGTACCTTGTTTTTTGCTGGTCGAGTACAATAGCTACAAATGAACGTCGCACCGTACCGTACCGTAAATATCAAAGGCTATGGCTAGACTTAGGCATATACACAATATCTAGTCAATCAATATTGGCAGTATCGCATTCTATTGTAATCATACATCCTTAGTTGAGTCGTGTGATGTGTCAGTCACCGATGTTGTCACATGTGGAAACTAACTGGTCCTATATCAGATAACTTTTGTACATCTGCATTACGATTAGCATGTTGTTAATGTCAATCAGTGCTTTCGTATCAGTACCGAATGAAAAAAGGTAGGCACGTAGCTGCTGGCAACAAACTCAGATTCAAGGTTGCAAGTA
Organism: Hyphantria cunea; assembly: GCA_003709505.1. Taxonomy (NCBI): domain Eukaryota; kingdom Metazoa; phylum Arthropoda; class Insecta; order Lepidoptera; family Erebidae; genus Hyphantria; species Hyphantria cunea. Next base: position 506,375 of record PKRV01000785.1, read on the forward strand.
TCTGTATCAAGCGTACGATAAAAAATAATTCATATAATAATTAACGAGAAATTCGTATCGAGATGTCTTGGCAATTAAATGAGCACCTAAACAATGTTCCAGAAACGTGACTCCGCAGCAATTCGGGAGGACAATCTAAGATATGATCTAGATTGTAATAACACCACAGCAACTGGCTGACGTATGTCCAAAAACAACGACAAAGAAATCGATTTCATGCAGTTAGATAAAAAATTACAAGAAAAAATGCATTCATACAAACTGGCATTGCTAAACTTACGAATCATCCCCTGTCATTGACCTCAGAGTCTAGACCAAAGTTAATATTCGTATACTAAAACATGTCTCTGCAAAAAAACTTTATAATAACTATTTGATGAGCAAATACGCAGTCCGCGTGGTGAATTACTTATAATTTTTTTATGGTTGGCCATTATAGAACTATTACTTTGTATACACTAATGTACTCTGCGTTTTCTGAATAATTGCGTGCAGCACTCTGATATCGACCTAATCGATTTAACATTAGATTTTTAAAAGGATATAGTATCGATTGAAACTTAAACCTTAACTTTATAATTGACAAGCATTCATAGATATATTGGCAATTTCCGTGACTGTGATCAATTCAAATTTATCCTTTCAAAACATAATTTCTAGCTAAAAGGATATACGAATAATTTACGTATTTAAAGTGAAATGGTGGGATTAAAACTATATCTATTTACGTCTGTGTTATGTTAAAAAACCCTCAAGGTTGATTTAGGTCATAGCCATCATTTGCATTGCTGCAAGAATGCGTCACGACAGTAGTCTTTTCTGTTGGAAATTTTGATCACGGATTCGTCTTGAGACATTGTGCTGTTGGAAAAAAAATCAGCAGTTGTCATGATATAATCAGATCGACGTACTTGGTGTGGCGGACAGCATTGAATTATACAACTTAATGTTTTATTTTAATCCATAATTATGACAAAGAGGTAATACATAGAGGTGGATTAGGGGATATGACTAATTGCGCCTATAGTTCAATTGATATATCGCTTTACTTCATTTAACTGCAAAAAAAATGATCAGGCGCGCACATATTTAGATGTACCTACCTTCTAAATATGCGCGCATGGTCATTTTATTTTTACCTAAACTTATGTTGTTTACGCCAATCACAAAACATGAAAGGTTTTCGTAAAACTTTTATAAATTTTTTAAGCAAAATGTTAATATGAAAATAATGTGGACATTATCTAGACGAAACCACGGGTTATGACCATTGGAATTGAATCACAAGGAATAATCTACGAACTTATGTTTTGGTTCGATATGGTGTTGGATTTAAACCTGCAGTCGTTGAATTGTAAGTTCAAATAAATTTTGTTACTTCTTATGTTAACGATTCCATTATATCCTTTTTGACCGCTACAAGAACATAATTTTCTGAAATCGTGAGTCGACAGTTAAAAAATTTGTTTTCGTGTTTAGTGGAAAGATGCATCCTTATTTCTAGTTATGGGAAATAAAGGAAATTAATAGCATGCGTTCCCAGGTTCTTAGCTAGCCAACCCAACAATGTTATGCACACATAAAACAAATCGATTTAAAAGCGCTACAGAAACAATCAATTGCCTTTTTATCGAGAGCTTTTTATTGTCTAACCTCAAATTATTAACACCTGGGAATATTCAGATTGATATTATGCGTAATAAAATTACAGACCGAAACGCAATAACGACACACGATATATAGTTCACGGGACGGCGAATTGTGCGATTGTGCGATGGCAAAATTTCTAGTCGCAGGTCAGGTCTAAGATCCGTGAAGTTATAATATAATACTCGATTCTCGCATGTAGGAAATTACAAAACTGTGAAATTTTGATTTAGGCATAGTATTTTGAAGTAAAAAAAATAATTTTGCAGTTTTATAACTTAACAATACAAAGGCACCATTAATTTATAGGAGATCTCCTGGCAATGGAATTTCAGACGTTTTTAATTTCTCATTTTATTTCATGACTAGTGTTTCTTGAAAAGTTTTATGCAGGTGTTTTAACATGCTTTCAAATTGATAGGCATTTGTTCCAAATTCTTCTACATAAAAACATCAAGAAAGTGTTCCAAATATAAAGCTCATTGCGGCACAAAGAATTCCCGTCACGTATTAATATATATAGATATTCAAAACCACTAAAAGTGCAAAGATTTAAATCTCTAACAGCTTTTGCATATAGACATTACTTAGGTTGTAATGCCAAATTTATTCATGGACTTTACTTAAATTCAACATGTGCAGAGCAACCAAAAATTTATATGGGAAGGGAGCGCATCGAGAAGCCAATCAAAATAACAATGCATTTTTTATGTAAAAAAATTAGTATGCAGTGCATAATGCAAAATAATCCTGTGGGTGGTACCGCCTACAGACTTAGAATTTCATGTGGAGTTTTAATGTGTTTTTTCTGTGATCTATGGCTTTGCATATACCATTTTTTTGTTTCAGAGAAGTCGTGAATGGACAATTATGTTCTTTCGATTTAATACACGTGCAGGTCAAAGCATTTTACTAATAACTTAATTTGTGGCAAAATTTATTTGTGATATCAATTGAGATAATAACATACGTTTATTTCAAAATTGAAATTTAGCAGAAGTTGTCGAGAAATGTATTTGAAAGAATGTGTATTATTCTGTTTTAAAGTAACGGTTAAATGCATATGCAGCCACTATCTTTGTTCAAGTCTCCAGTTTTGAGATTAACTTAATAACGACTATTTCCTATATGATGGAACTTTATTTAAATAATACTACTTTACCTCCTAGATTTCGTCTGGTCTATCGAAATTAATAAATGTTCCCTATTTTTATCAGACTTGAAAAAGGTAGGAGGTTTTCAATTCGACTGTAATTTTTTAAGGTTCCATACCTAATAAGGTAAAAATGAAACCCTTATAGGATCACTTTGTTGTCCGTCTGTCTGTCAAGACCCTTTTTCTCCGGAACGCGTGGAGTTATCAATTGCTGAAATTCATATCAAATATTCAGGTCTGCTGTCCCTTGGAGCTGTGAAAACATCAAACTTCTAAGCCAACGCAAAACGCAAAGATACAGCTGTTTATTATGCTGCATATTTTCGACACTCGCAGAGAAATCAAAACCTACAGAGTACTTCCCCTGAATTCAGAATCTTGAAACTTAGTACAAATCAACGTCTTATAGCACAGATAAAGGAAAAATGGAAAAAGCCAAATTTTTAGTTACATCATATAATATACCTACAGGTTTCTTCGCAACCCTCGGCGCGCGAGAAAGACTCGCACTTGAAAGGTTTTTTTTTATGTTTGTTACCTCAGAAATTTAGACTGGGTGAACAGATTTTGATAATTCTTTTATTATTTAAAAGCTGATGCTTCCCGTGTACTCCCATTTTGATCTAGCTCTTGATGTAGATTTTTTTTGTTACTTTAATTTTTTGCAACATTTTTCATTGAAGCTCTGCTCCTATTGATCGTTACTGTTGTTTATGATGTTATATAGCCTTCTTCGATAAACGGTCTATCCAACTCAATACTATTTTTTTCTGAATTCAAAGCATTACTTTTTTAATTAACACAAACGACATAACAGTATCATTTTAGATAATAAATAAAGAGAAAAAGTGGATATCAATTTTATTCGAAGTCGACGATGTGGCGACTTCCACATACAGCGGCAACGAAAAACATATGACAGTGCCATCTACCGAAGATACGACGAACTACGGAGTAACGAAAGAAACTAAGAAACTACCAATCCTAAATTGCGCAAAAGGAGTTCTCGCGCCGATTAGAATATATACAACACCCCAACGTCAACCGTGGGTCAGTGGCCCGCCAGGCATGATCACCTCGCTTGGTCGGAGGATCTTCCCTTTGTGTTGGAGGAATATGACAATCGTACCTCAACAACCTAATGAATAAAGGGTTTAGGTACCTTTTCCAACCCTTCATTGTCTTTAGAACGGGCTAAGGCAGAAGAAGAAATTTGAGAAAGAAAATACTAAAAATACTACAAGTGCAGATTGAAAAACGAGACGAAGCCTGATTGGTATAAGGGTTAAGACATCTATTCCGGCGCTAAAGTAAATCAACTATTATTTATAACGAGAAATTGGTTTCTTTTTTCTTTTAATCCGATGACAGCACTTACGCGTGAGGAGCAGCACGCCGGGTCGTGCAAACCGATCATCACATCATTTGAACTGACAAGCTGCTAATGCACGAGAATAAAAAGTATTTACATTAAGATATATCTTTTTCTTTTACAACATTTTAATAGCATGTAAACCTAGGTCGCACTAGAAATAATAATATCTAAAACTAGCTGATTCGTGCAACTTCGCCTTAGTCTTTTAAAAGTAATACATTTTTATTTTATTTTTTTGCAAAATTTTACGTTCGTACTCTGCTTTTATTACCCGACAAACGAAAAGGTTATAGTTTTAGCAGGTTATATATTTGTATGTTCCACCGTACCGCCTAAACTAGTGAACCGATTATAATGACCCGGGCGATATAGGCTATAGAAATTATCCCAAAGTTTTCACGTAACTGTAGTACAGTTTTAAGCTTTTTTGGTTTTTAATTGACTTCAAAAAAGAGGAGATTCTCAATTTCATTTATTTTTTACAATGTAAACTAATTTGTAGGTGATTTTCTAAAGCGGTTTTTGTTTAAAAATCAAGCTTTTATTATTTGTAGTAAAAAGATAACTTTAAGCCATATTGGGTGGGTTGTTCAGAAATATGTAAGCGGCTATTTTGTTACGGCGGCTATTTTAGTTTAATAATAATACCGATTATACATAATTGCATTGTCATCAGAACTAAAGGGACATTTCAAATTTCAGCTCAATCCGAAACCGGGAAGTGGATCAAATTAAACTAGCAAGATTTGATTACAGACAAACATCGGAATGAGTGAAACTAAATAAAAGATTGTAATATAACAAGCATTTGACTGGAGAGTCTATCTATCAACATCGGTTTTACAAATGTAATTCTTTAAGAGCATTTTTTTAATTTTAAGGTATTGTTTTACACAAAGGGCAGCCCAACACAAAAGGAGGATCCTCCAACCAGGCGAGGTGATCATGCCTGGCGGGCAACTGCCCAACGGTTGAGGTTGGGAAGTTGTATATATGTTAATCGGCGCGAGAACTTCTATTGCGCGATTTAGGATTGGTAGTTACTTAGTTTTCTTCGTTGCACCATAGTTCGTGTTTCTTCGGTAGATGGCGCTGTTATATATTTTATGTTGTTGCGCTGTATGTGGAAGTCGCCACAGTATTCTTTCAGAACAGTAACCATTTCAGGGTGAATGTTAACATGTATCTCGTTTTTGTACCTTTGAAGACGGATACGAAATAAATCATAATAATTTGTTAAATAATTTTTAATAATTAGGTATAAAAGTATAGAACACTACTGTTTAGTTAAACTCAGTCCAACCTTTTTTGTTACAAGCAATCTTACCTAATCACACATCAATTAAAAAAAAGACAGCATTCAATTTGAAATTGGAATATTCAGTACTAAAAGCACTTCTTAAGAAAAAAACAACGCATAAATCCATGACATTTATAGACTATGGGTCGTTGTCAATGGGCATTAAAGGAAAAAAAATAAACACCGACAAAAACAATCATAGCTTCACATAAAAAGCGGAAAAAGATGCATACATGTTTAATAATGTAAAGACTAAATCTAAATACAGATCTGTAGATTTGCATTGTGTAGAAAGACAAAAAAAAAACGCGCAAAAAACATGGGCGCTTTGGTAATTAGCATATCCTCGTTGTCACTCATACGCTAAATGTTAACTTTGTGATAATTGACACACAAAGTACAGACTCCGCATTCAGTGAACGCTACATTTTGCAACGTATGTACTTTCACCACTTAATACTACTAAAACTTTGAAAAAACTCCTACAAATCCTACTTAATATTATAAATGCGAAAACTTGTGAGGTTAAATGATTGTTATTACTTCACGCAAAAACTACTGAACTTTACTGAAGGTTTAAACTAATGCTACTTATTATACACCTAGGCTTTACTGTTTACCTTGATAATCGACATACTGAAACTGTGGAAACTGTACGCTGAATGGTTTGATGAAATATTTATACCATGACGTGTTGATCACGAAGTATTCGTAAATAAATATGTAGTTTCACTTATATCCTCAACGGGTAGGCAATGAAGAATTAAACGCTCATAGTGTACAATAGAAGGAAAAACTGGTTACATTTAGAAATCGACGGGATAATTCATGAAACTGTTCTAGTTAGTTCGTGTATTCCCCCTACGGTAATAGATGTTTTCATTTAGTTTTGTTTGAGAAGAATCAACAGAACAACCAGATTACAGCAGTTATCTCGTGATTAAAGTTTGACTTCTGCATAGCTTAGAAACAAGTGTTAGTATCTTGTATGTTAAAATCAACCTATTGCCGTCTACCGCTGAACGAAGGTCTCCCCCAAGAAGCATCATCTGTCCCTCTCTTGGGCTCATAATTTTCCTAGTCTATTAATCTCGAAATTATTTAGGTTCAGCTACTAGTTCAACCGGTTTTACCTGAATATCAATTTTTCCTCAGAGCGACTGGAATCAGTCCTCTGCAACCCTGTGGGTGAACTGAGTGCAGAGAACTAGTTGTCAGGATATTTGAGGGCACTGACTTCCCTGTCTTGGGCTAATTCTAGTAAACGTTATTTAACTATTAATAAAATACACATCGTCATAAAATCACAAATCATTTACAATTAACATTACTTCGACAAACATTTTCTATACATATTCAAACATCTGCCGAGTCAAAGATTAAAGTGCAAACATAATTTTTTACATGGTATCAAAATAATCGAGTAGCATTGAAACTAATATCAGTTATGCGACACGTATATGACGTCATATTTGACATAATATTTTATAAGAACGGCGTGACATTCGATTCATGCATCTGGTTACAATAAGACCGACAGACCGATTGACTCAGCGAATTCGTAGTACGTCCACGTACATTTGTAAATTATTGTGAATATTGCAATCTAAATATATGGACTCGCTTAAAGTCAGAGAAATAAAGTAATATATATTGACAGCGTGAAGCAAGGAGATGCTATGCTCAGGAGGTACGCAAGGAGGTTGTTTTTATTATATTTTGAAGTGGCGTCATATCTAGCGAAATGTTCATTTCACAATATTTTATTACCTACTAGCTGACCCGGCGAACTTTACACTGCCATTTTTTTATATTGTCTACATTTCTGAAAAAACTTGTTTTAGTAATTATGCTCACCTCGGCTTTCCACAGGTAGTACAGTCGCGAATTTCTTTTTTTTTCATACAAACCTTCTCCTAACAATAACGAACATATAATTAAAAGGCCGGCAACGCATATATATATATATATATATATAAGTATTTTCGTCTGGCGATGGATAAGGAATAATAAGTCATCACCCACATTAATCCCATGAGTGCCGTAACAATCGACTAAGGGATCTAACTACACTGGACCTCAGCACTGCAAAAAGAAGGAAAACTTGTAACAAAAACCTATACCTCCTTCCAAGGAAATACCTACACCCATCAGTGAACTGCCAAGACCGTTAACAATGATGATGACTGGAACTGTCACTAAGCGAAGTTGTCAAACAAGATACTGTTAGACTAGTTCTTAGTAGTCCTACAATGACTCCAGCCACCACTTACAAAGATCAGGGTCTCGCCTCGTCCAGTTCTCTTTTGAACCTTCTGGTCCTTCTATTTTATGGTATAATGCAAACCAGGAGACGGGATCACCTTATCTATCACGGGATGAGAATGATAAAGTAGGTTAAAAATCAACATCGATAACAATCGCCTTAAATACGTTGTAGCTTTAGTTTTACTAGACAAGGTTAACCACAGATTGGCATAGTGTCGTATGCAGTTTGATCGTTTGAACGGTTCATACGATACCCACGGTACGAAAATGGGTGATGAAACTCAGTACTCTTAATCAATCACTTCAAGAATAAACTAGTAACTCTTAAACAAGCTATTAATAAAATTAGAAGGCATTTGTAATCAACACAATGTCGAAAGAACATCTTACTTATGCTTCATAATTTACATTGGTCCTTTTCAATATAAGAATTGAGTGATATGTCATTTTCTAGTATGTGGAGTGTCTGTCATCACAAACGTCAATCACTCATAATCCATTACAAAATGCTGAATGATGGGGCAAATTAAAAATCAATTTTTTATTACCTTGAGTCGAGACAGGTTTACATGTTAATGTAAATACATAAATCGGTGATTACTTACTGGTCATCATTATTTATAGAGTAGGTACTTAAGACCGAGCAATTCTTATGTGGTCAATTGGGTGCATGATTACCTAAAGTCTGAGGTGCAGATCACACCACAGCACACCAGCGTTTAATAGTCCACTGCTTAAATTTAAGCACGATAATTAGCAGTAAGAATAGAAGTGTATTTATATAATATTGTACAAACATAATAAAAATAGTGAATAAGAGAAATAAGGCAAACTAAAATATTATGATTCCAAAATAATGTGGATTATTTCTGAGAATCATAAAATAAATAGTGTAATAAAAATAAGGAGTAAAATGTACAGTGTCATGGTAATAAGACCTAGTTTTAACTTAATACTTGTAATTTGATGTAGAATAAAGTATGTACATGCATAAAAATAGGTAATAGCGATAGTGAATTAATAAATACTGCGTAAAATTTATTACCCTAAATAATATACAAACATACAGATATAGCATAGCAGGAATCCCACCTGGTAAAATAGTGAAAGACTGAGTGAAAGACAGAAACGGTATGAGGAATGAAAATACGAGCAGTGGCAAAAGCGAGAACTGGTATGAAAGGACTAGCTAGGAATATGCTCCAAATTAATATTGGAGGTACTAGAATAAATTTAAAAAAAAACCACTAGCCCGCTACTGAACATATGCTTCTCCTTATAAATGAGGTTTTAGCTTATTATACCACACACGCCCGACAGGTTGGTTCAGGGATTGTCACGTCACGGCAAAAAAAAAGGGATTGTATCAAGCTTTCCCACTTTTTGAAGTGATGTTGTCATACGTAGGTTGTTCTTTAATCTTAAGACAACCAAGGGATGAAAAAGGTTCGTGAAAATTCGTATTCTTAATCCGTCAAGTCTAAGGTCTGGTTCCTGGACTACAGGCAATAAAAAATTCGATTACAGGCAACATAAAGTTCATTCGTTACTAACCGGACAAACTAGTTATTACTTAGTCTGAATTCCATCTATGTAACAAATTTCCCTTTCAAAGCCATTGCCTTCCATTTCACCAACTTTTCATATTATTATTATGTTCAAATGCCCGGTTAACCCATATTACGTGACAAGACATACATTATTACGAGTTTAAATTTGAGAGCGTTCGATATGTCTCTGCCTAACTCTATAGGTGAGTAATTGATGTATGAATGTGTGTGGCTTAGTCTGTAAAATGTAACAAAATTTATAAGAATTGGAATAAACACCTTATCTTTTCATTATGATAACAGTTAACCCTTGTGTTAATAAACAAACATAAACAAGTTTATAAATAAAATAAATTAATAGAGAATTTGCATTTATCAAAAAGGAAAAGTATCTTATAAAAGAAACACTTTTTGAACGTAAATTTTTAAAAAAAAAATTATAAATGTTTGGAAGTATTGTTATGTTTTTACCTGCTTTTTATTTACAGTTATTAAGATCAAAAGCGTGTAATGAAATAACGCAATAAGGCTCTAATGTGCGTTTAACTTATGGCAAAAAAAACACAACTCGAAAAAAAAACAACTTAAAAATGCATATATTTTGGCAACACGATACGAGTTCTTGGATATTGCATTCATACGGACCTATAATAAAAATCGATATTGGCCGATTTCAAAGTTTAATATTGAAAACGTATAAAATTCCATACTTAAGACAGAGATACTGTCGCAACATTGGTCGGTTGTCATTATATAGAATGTTTTAGATGACATTACGAGGGATACTTGCTAATCGAATTCGGCACCATCTGGGTTAAGTGTTAGGGTCAATACAATTATGTTTAATTTGTTATCGAACAAACCGGGTGGTTATAACTTTTTTCGTTCGTAAATGTTAAAATGTTTTTAAAGCTCATCGTTTGAGAGTTTTAATCGACGTCGAGTGACACTTAGACGTTGTTAAGTGTCAAACTTATATTAACATTAGTTCCAACTAAACACACGCTATTTACTTAAAAGCAATCAACTCAAACAGGACATCCACAACATGTTATAATGAACCCAAATGATTGTAAAAAGTCCCATAAATACAAAATCAAATTAAAAGCTCATTTTATTGTGCAATAAACTACATGCATTTTGACAATACGCCAATCGCCGTCTAAATAACTCATGGAGTCAAAATATGCTCATATACATCACTGTGACGTGCCAATAAATTTCGTCAGGACATAAAAGCCTTAATAAAAGGCTTAATTTAGTGTATACTCACTTAAAAACCATTCCTTCTTTATACAATAATCCTGCTAATTTTGTAAAGAGGTTTTGTCATTGAAGGAACTCTTTGCGAATTCCCGCAATCGTAACAACTTTTTGTTTAACCACAGACCTGTATATATGTATACGTTCATACTAAAGACTTAGAGGCATGACACAAGCTAAAATTAAAAATTGGGAGCTACGGAAGCACTTAATCAAGTAATCATACGCCAAAAATGCCTTACATCATTTTGGAAAAGAACTGATACTCTTAACACATCTGGACCGATATTAAACAAACATAGCTAAGAACCACCGCAAGGAAACTGGCTTTCAAATGAAAAAAAAAACCACATCGAAATTGGTCCATTCGTTTGAGAGCTATGATGACACATACAGACACAAACAGAGACAGACAGTCATCGACGTCAAACTAATAACACCCCTCTTTTTGCGTCGCGGATTAAACATAAACGATGGCATAAAACATCAAAGCAAGTAGGTAGTTAACAAATTCTCTAAATACAACAACTGGAGGTCTAAACATAGTTCAATGTACACAATTATAGTAAATGCCAAATTTGGTCATACATTTAAAATTATATCTGGACAAAATCGGGGTGGCTAGCCACAACAATGAAAAAGCAGAAACTGCACAAAAAACGCGAATTACCGATTACGCTTATTGCAAAAACACGAAACAAAGAATATGTGCAATTAGACACAGTAGAAACATGCAAGTCTATCGCAGACAAAATGCTCATTAGACATGCATCTTTTTTATACTGTAACCCATTTGACGTGAGAGCTTCACATAAAATTTTATAGCCTTTTTTTTATTGTACGGATTCAATGACAGGAGTGATTAGTAATAACGATTTCCGCACTCAAAAGTTTTCTGCCGCAGAACTGGCATTTTTACAAACAAAAGAACTCTAAATCTTTTTTAATTTTAAATTAGTATCTGTTTATTAGAATCCAGGTGCTCTCCTTTTAGGAAAGCAATTTAGAGTACTCGCGAAAAATAGATGTTTTACTCTTAGAGTTAGGTTAGTTTAAACGTAGTTCTGTGCTCTTTGAGGATACCATGTATTCTACACATATAATCTAGTGTAATTTGAAAAGGGGCGGCAAACAGTTTCGATTCACTTTATTTTTTAATGTAACTCTCACTATTCAATTAGACTGTATTTTTTTTATGTAACCTCAGAACTCTCGACTGGATGAACCGATTTTGATGATTCTTTCTTTATTTAAAAGCTGGTGCTTCAATTTGGTCCAGTTTTTTTTCGTTTAATTTTTTTAAGTCGAGATGACCGACCGCATTTTAATGGCATTAAGACAGCAATTCAAAATTTAATTGTTATCTGCTATTTTCTAGCTTAAATATAGTATTAAACTGATTAGATCATTACAGAGACTTTCACAACCAGTGAGTATTCTAAAGACGTCGCTTCTTTCCCACACTTTAATCAAATTTCATTTTTATGAATATAAATGGCATCAAGATCTATTCTAAACCATGGTGACAAGGCATTTTTTGGTTTTAAGACCGATTTGTTACGTCATGCACTTGATAGATGAACTTACGCTTCATCGAACACTTGCTACTACTACCGATTTTGAAGTTACCGTTAGAAGGACAAGAAAGTAAAGATTATTTATGACGGTACTTGTAATGTTTCTTCAATTAATAGCATTTGATCTTGATAAATATGCTTTACACATTTTGGGAACTTACATTTCGTGTTTGGATAATTTTATAGAATCGGCAGCACGGGAGTGATACCTCTATTGCTAATATTAACAGATTAGGTGGCATGGCGTGTATATATACGAATTAAACTATGCAAGTTTATGCAGAAATCGTTAAAAAAGTATCGGCAGCTGGTGAAAAGAAGAGACATCTTTACTACACTTCCCGTGTATTTTACGTGATTATTTCTCATAGTTACAAAATAAACGAAACCTTTAAGCTAATGAGGTTTTTAAACAATAAAAACCATAAAACCAAAGAACAGTTAACCCGAGTCAGTATTTTTCTATGGAATAGAGGGCAAACGATCAGACGTATCGGCTGCAACACCAGAAGCGTTACAAGTGCGTTGCCGGCCTCTAGGGGTTGGGGATAGGGGTTGGTGTATGGGTCTTGGGTCCGGATGGCGTAAGAAAGTGGTTCCCGGATCTCTCCCGTCTCAGGCGCAGAGTGGCACACCGTGTGGTTTTAGTCGGTTCGATTCCGACACACCGCCCCGCCGCAAACCCCGGTGGGGTAAAGGCCAGAGGGGGATTCCACACGTAATAAAATGGGTCTCCGATATCCTCACTCACTCGGTGAAACACAACTCAAGCGTTGTTTACCGCCGGTTTTCTGTGAGGCCGTGGCATCACTCCAGTCGAGCCGGCCCATTCATGCGGAAGCGTGGTTCTCCCACGGTTAAAAGTATATATTTATATAGCATACTATATATAGAAATCATGGATCAGGCAGCCATAGCTCTTGCTATAATGGTTGTCTTGCACACGAGTGTGGTTTTAGATGAGATTTAAGATCGATTACAGATTTTGTCCAAGAACAAGAAAGAAACGAATGACCTTGATGACGAATGACCAAAAAAAGAGGATGTATTTTTTGTCATTGTATGTACATGTATTAAGCTTTACATCAGAAGTGTTTAGAAGTGTATATTTGTGTATTAACGTTTAAATCGTACTTATTAAGCGTGAGCGTAAAAGTTTTAAGCTCAGCACCGCTCAGACTAACAAAAAAACTTACATATCTGCAGTTTTTATTTCGTAAAAATTTCATGTAAATCTATTAAATATGACTGTCACCCCTGGCAGTTTATTTCAAATCTTAAAAAGGAAATGTTTAGATAATTTCCGTTAAATAAACCTGTGTCGTTACCGGCTTAAAACCAACTCAATGGCACTACTAAGAAACAAATTAACAAAGAACACTATTTGGATTGACAATTCATTATTTGTTACTTAAAACATAAATAATAAATAACTATAATTCGTTATTTTCATGATTAAATATGGTAATATATAGACTTCATGTTAAAAACGAACTGCATCTGTCCTGTGTTTTACACCAAACATCCCTGACGCAAAAGAATCGTATAAAAAATTTTTCATTCTAAATCTTATTTAATTATTGGATTTGCAAAATTAATATACTTTTGGATTTATTAGAAGCGTTTTATATATCTAAGTATACATTAATCCCTAAGGCTTACAGGTTTATATTGAATGTTGAAGTAATTATTCAATTTATTGAAATTACATTTTATAACCAGGTAAATTATTTAGATCACGCACACACATACATGCGTGACACAACTTCGTAAGGAACATAAATTAAACATTAAATCAAAAACTAAACTTTAGTTCTGTTTAAAACGCAAGGTTCTTTCTTTTATTTTAATAATGAAGGGCCCAAAAAATCGAGGAAAACGCTCTAGAAGATATAGTCCTTCCAAATTAGATAAGGAATAAAAAGTTTAAAAAACTATAACCCGAATACGTAACAATTTTTGATAAAAATATATAGCCCTTGCCACCTGTTACTCATTTTAATCGAATCTGTAGTTCAGGCGCTATGATGGATTATAGAAACAGAAATTGCCAAAACTATTCCCTTTCTTTTGGTATTGTAGTCGGATAAAACTGATCCCGAAGCTGGCAACACCAAAACATCATAATGGTGCATATACAAATCGCTTAAAAATCGCATCAACTTACCGCAGCACTTTGAGTTGCATTGAATCTGTAAACTGGCAGATATGCAGGCGACGACCTCGGGGTTTGTGTAGCTCCCAAACTGGCTTTGTTCCCATCTGCACAAGTAGCCGACGGACCTCGAACTTCCTCGATTCTAGCCCCAAGGAGTTCATTCTGAAGGAGACAGTTGTATGCGTGTTGGTCACGCCCTCCACTGCCATTGTCGCCTCCGCCATCGCCTCTCGCTTTCTTGGTCGGTTGGTTTTCAGTGCCTCTGTGTATAGCTGAAAAATAAAGTTTTATTAGTGAATTTTGCATTAACTTAATTATTACGCTATGAATGCCGTTTTCATGCAAGGTACACATTATGCAATTCTAAAAATACCTTTAGGTGTATTATTCCTTATATGACAACATTGTTTTGTTTTCAATAACAATGCGTCATAAAAATTTATAAATTAGCAAAACAGGTAAGTACACATATTTGTGACAAATGTGTTTTCAAAATAAATATCAAATGAAGTTGCTACAGAATTTATGTACAATGTACATTTTCAATTCGTAGCATATAACATCAACAACCTCTTTTTTTTAGACATTCTACTCCGATTACGGCCACGGCGCCGCGGCGATCAGTCAACGGAGACCAGCCAACTACGCAGGAGATATTATAGTACATAAGGTGTGCGCAAACATAGATGCACTCTCTGTTCTCTCACTCTCATAGCTGAAGGGCCGGTTATCCGATACGACCGGGAGAGATCAGGAGCATGACCGACGGTTTCAAGTGCTCTCTGAGGCATGGGGACCCTAACTTCCAAACTGCGAACTGTTATTAAGATTTTTTTTTAAATCAGAGAAACTCAATAACACCGTTTGGGGCTGCGAGCCCTGCTGCCTATAGCCTGGCTACTTGGTATAAGTTACTTCTCTTTGGGTTGTCCTGCATAATATTTTGCTCTCTTAGTTACCTTTTACGACACCCATGGTGTATATATAAGTATATATAATAGGGTCGTAACACTCGGTATTCTCATTCAGTCACGAAACGGATAAATTACAGTATAAGTACTATGGGTGCTTCTATTGTATTACGCATCTTATTTTACTACATATAGCTACTGTTTCTTACACTATTTTATCTAATATTCTTTTTTTGCTTGGTTGCTCTTAATTCATTTTTTTAGCTTTCTGCAGTCCTTCGCTACTAACACTACAAACTTTTACTATGTCAAATTTTACACTCATTTGGTCGCATTGTTTTCTCAAAAAGGGTATGTTTGCTAAATGTTTTAAAATATAGATAAACTTTTATTTCTTTTTACATTAAAAATAGAATACCTGCAATTAACACTGCAAATATTTGTTACCATTAATTCACTTCAATTCACTATCTTAGTAAATTAAGGATATAACAATTAAGGATATTATAGCTCCACAAGTTATGGTCGGATCTCCACATCCTGGTATTAGCGCTAATTAATTCAGAAATATTAACCCAAGATTGCAGACATTGAACTTAACTAAGAGGTACAATTTATATTAGAAACAAATACAAAATATACTTAATACATAAATTACTTCATCACCGATTTTAATTCGTATTATAATCACACCATAATCAATGATAAAAAATTATTTCGTGTCTCAATTTTTTCTTCAACTTTGAATACGACTAAACGGAAAAAGCTGATACTCTTCTTACACTGCCGATATTTACCAAACATAGACTTAAAACTAAGAACCACCGCAAGGAAACTGGCGTTCAAATAAAAAAGCCGCATCGAAAACGGTCCATCCGTTGTGAAATAAATTTAAAAATGGAAACTTTAAACTAACTATAAAGTCACACAAGTTCGCAGTCAGATTGGGAGCCATGTGTTAGTCGGCACGTGCCATGTGAGTCACGCACAGAAAAAATCACCTTATAATTTGACAATATTTCACAAAGAACAACATCACGCACGATTAATTGTTACGATGAGTTGGTTTTTGTGTGATTTATCGAACACAAATCGACTAAGCTTTTTGCTACTAACTTGTAAACTAATGTATCTTGATAAAATTAATTTCTTTCCTGATATTCCGAATATCTGCTGCAAGATAATTCGACGGTACATCAGAAAAACTTCTGCATGTCAAAGGTGAATTCATCGTTAGAGCTTAACGCAAAAAAAACCTTGTAAGTAGGTAATTAATTTTATACTCGCCCGTCTTAGAAGCTTTTAAAATACTATTATTTATTTTACTAATACTAAAGCTTGCAATGCTTGTAATTCTGAAGTAATATTTAACTTTTATTAAATACAATTGACAGACTTCACCTTGAAATATTTTACAAGATCACATGGCGTTTAAGAGTGAGGGATAATTTAGCAACAACCTGGGAGATATAGCCAAAAATATATTTCACCCATTGCTAAGAAGCATTCATGATTCAGAGGATAAATATACTTATATATTGCACTTAACGATGATTCATGGTCCTTAGAAATACTTTGGATTATCTCACTGGTAGAATTTGCATTATACGCCTTAGAAATGAAATATTAAGATGTCTAGATGGTTATAATTATCATAAATTATGTAACTTTTAGGATGCAACAAATACTATTAGCGTTAAATATTTATTAGTCTATGGCAAAAAATGTTACATAAATAGAATATTAAAGCGTCTGTCTTTTAAAATCAATATCTGATAAAGTGGTGTGAGAAAATGCATAAATATTTATTTTACACATGTAAAAAAAACGTGAATTTAAACAAGAAACACGTTAATATTTAGGTATATAATTTAATCGCCAACAAATGCAGAATGTTGATAGACCATTTTTTTAAATTCATTGTCACGTCTGCAGATCCATAAAGCCACAGTTAGTGAAGCTAATCATTCGTGCCTTTCGTATGTTATGTTAATCGTGAATATCATTACAATTGAATACAATTCAAAATCAATAAAGGTCATTGGCGATCAACACACTTGTGCGGAGTGTGGTCGATGCACTTCCCCAATAACAGGCGGGTCGGAAGCACGTCTCCAAAATTGCATTACAATCGTAGTGTAGTGAATAAAAACATCGATTGTTCCCTAGTGCCTAACGCACGCACGGGTTCAATCACACCTCTTCCTTCCTGAGCCCGCACCATACAAGGCGGGGGACGTTATATTTGCAACTATATTTGGTCACCTACGTGACAGACCATCGGGGCAGACGTAATTAATTCAGAACACCGCCAAATTCGTCAACATCCTTTTCAAATGCGAAACCGTGCTGAATTCATCATGGTATAAAGTCTATTTTTCCGATGTGAGAATACAACTAATTGTAGTGTGTAACGTCTTTGGCAAGGCCTCCACCTACGTGGTGTCTACCCACATCCAATTCTCCTGGACACAGAGTATAGTCACAATTGGCCCCAATTTCTGATCGCTAGCCCACTCAATAAAATTGTTCTAGTAAATAATATGTTTAAGTAAATTGTTGGGAATGTTTGTGGAATGCCCTGATAAAGATAAAATCGTTCACCGTGGTGCCAGGCAAAGAATAAAAGGTTGATAACGTAAGTCATGGCTTGAAAATTCAATAAATGTGAAATAGAACCAGATACTGGTTATCTTTAGAAATTCACTGAAAGTGTGTCACTAAGTATAGAATGTGTGTTATCGGTAGCTGGTAGCAGGTGAAAAAAAAAGACCAAAAACCTTTACAAAAAATACTTTATCTATTGGTGCGTAAAACTTCTAAGTTTCAGTACTTTTAAATGTTATGCAGTACTTTTTATTACCTTTTTTATTGCTATACACGTCGTTTAGTTCTTTATTTTAAAGAAACTACATGTTTTATAACAAACATTTTCCGCACCAAACTCATTATGTCCGTACACTGTAGAAAAAACATATTTGGTTAACAAATGATGGAGATTCGTTCCACGTCGGGCATACACAAGCCGTAACTAACAACTAATTACATTACTACTTTTGCAGTCGACTAGTAGCAAGTACGATTATAACGTGGCCTAGATTTTACGATAGAATGCCTGTATGTGCTAGGAACTGAAGGCCGACTTAAAATTTTATATTACTAGGCTCGGTATACACAATTCCTATCACACGTAGTCAATCAAGATGGCTGGTTTGTTGTATTAAATAAAAAAATGCGAATGTCGTCCTAGTACTGTTTAAAATGATTTAGCAAATTTTATTAGATGTTAGTAATATGATAACACAGCTAATGTAGTAAATAGATTTAAGAAAAAGGATAGAAAGTCTTGTTATAAAAAAATAATTAAATACATTCATAGGTGTTTAGTTTAACAAACATAAGTTCTACATGATTCTGTGTTGATTTTATGTGAACAGTCTAGCAAATGATCGATTTGACAATATTAAAATATTTTATACGCAGAAAGAATGCATAGACAAGAATGTCTTTACATTCCCTAATGTATTCAGATTCCTTTGGAAGTCATTCAAACATTATCTAAAGTAAATATGCTAATTATGGTTAGAACTTTTGCCAGCATACTTACATGTAAAACATCTATTGGCACCTATTCAAACTAGAGGACTTGAGGGCTCGTGGGGCTTTTGGGACAAGTACCACGGTTTCCAGTTCCCCTTTTTGATAGAATAATTTATTTTTAAGTAGTATATTAGGATCACTAACAAAATAAAAATGTCCTGGACTTTACAGTCATCAAAACAATTAAAAGTTATACAACATGAAACATTTTTATAAAACGATTTTTTTTAATGTCATCCCTAGCTTGTTCCAACAGCCTATAGCGATCCATTTAATGAACATAAGCGTCTTCAACTAGCCCTGTATTAGAATTTAACCTTTAATTACAACAGTTTAATTTAAAAAAATCTACTCATTAATTTATTACTTATTGAAAATCATTATTTTTATTGAATTCGGTAAAAATGATAAATTACCAACCACCTAGCGTTATTTCTAGTAAACGCGTGTTTGCATCATTGCATTGCGCAAACAACAAACACAAACTTATTTAAACACAAATACTTATCGATAAGTGCTAAAAATAATACAAGCCATGGATAACCTAGAATAAGAATTCACTATCTAACGGAACAATCAAATGCGAAATATCCTATTCGCTGTAGGATATTGCATTGAAATGCAATTGCGTTACCTTGAGAACGTTGGCACATTTCATAGGAAAATTCTAAGTTCGTGGTTGCAGGCATACTCGGCTAGTGCAGTCAGGTCAGTAACGGGATCGAAAACAGTACATTGCATTCTATCTAACTCCTTAGTGCATCCACACTTCAAACTGCATAGTTTACACCGTAAAAGGTTCTTTAACCCTTAAACATTATCTTTGATATATGAACAAGTGTGGTATTGAGAAATGGTAACAGTAGCTGTGTTTGTAGTTCCTAATGCACCGGTTATCGGTTCTCTTTCTTATCGGGTGACCCGGCCAGTGGTTATTGTATGACAATATTGGTGCATGCATGCATATGCTTATAGTTCAAGAAGTTTTGAAGGAAAACAGCAGCTAAAAAAAGTAAACTATTATTCAGGTAAGAATGAAATCATTTTTAGTGAACAAATGTATATTCTCATTTACATGGAGTTTAAGAGTAGGTTGAAATAGTGGAATGTAAAAGTTAAAATATAATTGGTATGCGAAAAGGATAAATTGTATAATTATTTCGCAATTTTGAGAACGTTTGTTGATGATGATGATGATTGATGATTAGTTAAAAGTATACGAAAAGGAAAACGATATTCATGATACCAATTAAGAAAAACGTGAAAAAGTCTACATCAAATTTCACGAATCCAGTAGACGTGGAGCTGCTATCATATGAAAAGTGCAACTGTGATGATTAAATTTATAGTAGTAATTAATAGAAGTATGCATCATGAAGAATTTTAACCTCATTTTAACCACTTTAAAAAATAAATTATTGTACGCATATTCAGATATAAATTATATTAAATTTATTTAAAATATACGAAAAAGTTAAACTTGTGTAATATGAAATTAATTCATCTTAAGGTATGTGTTTAGATTTAAATCGAAAAGAATCCAAGCAATGATTAATTCTGCTAACTCAGAAAATGATCTCATATCGAGAAGTTTCCTTATAAGTAAGTACGTACATGTTGCAACCTGCTGCAAGACACTGAATCGACAGAAGTATTAAAACAGGTGTGTCTACGAACTCAAATACTGATGTCAAATGACGCAAAGTGGAAAACGGAAAATTGGCTGTGAACCTACATGCGGTGCATTGAACCAGCGCAATTGTTTAACGTCACAACTGACATCAAATAATATTAAGGCACACCAACACCCACGTACAAATGTACAAATACGGGATACAGTATTATAATAATATCCCTGAATTCATATTATGCATTCAATTGTGAACATACAATTATAGAGCAATCGTATCCAATCGGCCACTGGGAGCAAGAAAATCGTGAGTTTCAAATAATAATAACTTTAAATACAAATGAATTGATAGACTCTAGAATTGCTAGGTATTAGAATATTCAGTAAAATAAAGATTCGTGAGTGCATTGAACCAAAACGTGGTTCATTACTTAACACATAAGCAACGATCGTGAGCGACGCCGCTTTTTGCATGCAAAATATTTTTTGTTTAATTTTTACCTAAGACTGATAGAATATGTTGACGTTTTTGCTGACCATTTCATTACCAACGGCGATTATAATGATCGCGTAAAGTCAATATTTCTAGATGGCAAAAAATAACAGACCGCATTGCTTTATTTATCTAGTCTCAGTACAAAGTAAATAGTTTAAGATCGTCTGGATTTAGCCAAGAATGATGATGCAAGACAGACAAATCTTGGAGACGTCAATTTATTACCAAGCATTATACGTCGTCGGCCCAAATTCAACACATTGACAACTGATTTATATTTCATCTCAGGTGTCAAGAGCGGAGACAGTAAAAAAAGGCTTTAGCAATTACACAGTGAAACAACAATACATGCTAATGTCTAGGACATTAATCATCTGGTTCTAAGCTCTAAATAATGCCATGTGACAATGATAAGAAAATACATCGTCGTCAACTGGATCTATCACGGCAGTATTGTTATATTGCTATGTACGTGTGTTCATACAATAATAATTCAAAACCAATATAAAAAAGTAGAAAAACCTGCGGCTGACAATATTTGTACAGAGAATCATTTGTTATTAGTTGCCACATGTCATTGGAAACCAACGAACAATTATCCAGTCATCACACCTCAAATGCTACCTTATTACAGCTTCTGTTCAATCAGTATTTTTTGTGCGCTTATAGTTCTCGAAGCTATGTAGATCTACTAGTAGCAAGAACTCAATAAGGCCGTAACTATTGGCATAAGTGAGCAAACAGTGTAACAAGTAATGTTTTCTTTGGTTACACCTCGCAATCGGGTGCTAGAGTGCGGAATTTAGAATGTCACCAGAAACCAAGCCTTTATTAAATTACCGCTAAGGTAAACTAAGTGTATATTTACTCATTTCGACGGCTTAGTCATAGAAGCTATTTAGTCGGAGTTTGAATTACTGAGCCCGCGTAAACAACCACACTGTGTACAACGCTCCAGTGCTTTTCCTAGTCGCGTCCATTTCTCCAACCTACTTTCAAATGGTACTCGAAGTGCCTATAGAAATCTCAGCGCAAACAGTTAGTCGGCACAAATGAATACGCTTTGAAATTATTCAACTCGCTTCAAGATTTCTATACAACGCAGTTAGGTCATGGGACGTGCACAAAAAGTGAAACATTTAATTATTTTAAAACTTTTCTCTTCTGTAAGACCAAAGATATAAATTTTGAAAGCACCAGTCTAGAAAATGGTATGAACTTAAATTTATACAAAAGCAATAAATTGTAATGTAAAATAGATAGGTCTACAATGAAATACGACTACGGGTCAGTGACGAAAATTGATGGGTAATGTGAACCACCACCAGACCTTTTTAGAAAGATACAGAGGCATAAAACAATAACATTCAGCACTATGACACTTGTAAGCTGTCCAACTAAGTACAGGTGAAGGGGAGGGGGTTGCAAGCCTCGATTTTTCTCCCTTGTCTTGTTGGGAATTGATGTGTTGATGCGAGTTGCGGAAGAAAAAAGGTCTCCAGATGGGTAACATGATCCATCAAGTTTCGACACGGGCCCATAATAAATCTAAAAGTATATATACATATCACCAGAACCGAAAATTAGAACTAAAATTTGTGTGTATTTAAAAATCATGGTTAAGTTTATATTGCATTATTAGCGATTTTAATTTCCTTCTTTTGTTTTTGTAGGATATATTTCATTTAAAGCACATTACGTAATAAATGTATCAAAAACGCGGTGTATTGAAGTATAGAAATTAATACTGATCATAGAGAAACAAAATGACATGAAATGAAAAAAAATACAACCATACCTGATTTAAACTAAACGAACACCCTATTTTAGATGAGATTTATAACGATACCTTCCATTTTATACTACTTCTTGTATGAGATTAAGAGAATAATGCAACCATGTACCATTCCTGCCTTGCCTAACTGCTAACGTAATATTTGATAAATATATTTTTTTATAATTTGATGCGTCTGTTGCTAGACAATTATTTTATTGAACAAAATCATCTGATACAAGCAATTATCATGCATAAATTAAAAATACATTGACAGTGGAAATCAAAACATGCATCAATCAATATTTTATTGAATCATCGTCTAAAAACTTGCATCGAATTCCGTGATAAGGTTAGGCACCGACGGACAAGTCTATAAAATATGATCTCAAAAAAAAACTTGACTAAATCCTCGTGTTGGTGACGTGAATGATGAATGTTGAACAATGTGTATTTGTCGTCTTAGCAGATATATAACTCACCAATATAGCTGAAATCTGACAGCGGGGAGGGTGCTTAACGTGTCTAGACGTGACAACACACAAAAAATATTTATTTTTAAGATTGTCGTCAATATACGAAATCAATGGACAATGGTTTTTCAACCGAGGTGCAAAATAATGATATCATTTGCTTAGAAAATCAATAAAAAAGATGCACGAAATATTTGCATGACAACAATCAATTGATTGGCACGGAGGAAATAAAAACTGTATACATACGAAAACAAGAATATCAGGATTTAAAAAATGACCATTCATTTCTTTACGTGATTTCAAGTCAAAATATTGGACACCTTTGCAACTTAGTTGCGACAATAATGTCCTTATCAATAAAAAAA
This sequence comes from Hyphantria cunea, assembly GCA_003709505.1. Lineage (NCBI taxonomy): Eukaryota > Metazoa > Arthropoda > Insecta > Lepidoptera > Erebidae > Hyphantria > Hyphantria cunea. The sequence goes on from PKRV01000785.1 coordinate 529,921, forward strand.
AAAGGAAAAGGACAGGTTGACTCAGCTGATTGGTACAATGAACTTCCAAGAACAAATACTTTTGGAATACTGAAAATCCAGTTAGCGTGCGTACGACTCAGCTGATTCAAATTACATTCATAACAAACAAATCTAGATCATATCGTCAACAAATGAAATGAAAATAGACATATGTAGTAAAACAGCAACGAAATGCGAATTTATGCGCTAAAACAAATATTAAATAATAGCAGCAAGATGACATCACTTCAGCTGATCAAGTTGAAGGCTGGTCAAATCTAAAAAATGACCGTAGGTGTACCTACAAATCTGCTCATGTCATGCACCTTATTATAGACCTGTCTGAAATGTCAGCCTCCTACTAAAACTATATAAAGTTATATGACATAAAATTCTGCAGTCACAATATTAGAAAAACCTTAACCTCAAATAAAGTGGCATTTCATTAATTCTGAATCGCTCATAAATCATTACTAAACATTAAAGATAAGCTAAAAGCATAAGAATATCAAAACATGTAATGATGGACCGAAATTTATGCGTTCAATCAAATGCAATCGACGAATATTTAAGATAAATATAGAACTTTAATCTTACTTGATGTGTCCGAAAGTGCTAATTTGTCAGTTACAAATTTTGATGGTGCAAATATGCAGCCGCCCACCCAAAATTAGCAGAATCGTGTAAAAGTTTACACAGGTGCAGGAATTATCCTCATCGCGTCAAATGCAATTATTTGCTATAAACTTAAATGGAGTTTGGCGCTTTGATTAAAGTAACCAAAAATTCTTGAAAAAATTCTTCGACTTTGGTTATCTTGATTTGTAAAAAATGTAAACCGAGTTCCCCATGATTCAACTCGTACATATTTTTTGAATGACAGTAACCTTTTGATACCTATTGCAGGCGGTAACAATAAGTTTATTGAAGTCACATTGTTAGAAATGTAAATAAGCAGCAAATGTCTCTGCGATTCGTCATTATGGAGATATAAAGTAAAGCTAAACATGAGTTTTAGTTTTCATTTGCATAGCCACTGCAGACGTCCAAATTTAATATTTTTAGAATAAATTAATGAACAAATTGATCATATATTTTAAATGATATTGATAAAGTTTAACACATTTAAAGCATGTGTTCTGATGAGATTTTTATTAATTGGCGGTGATGTATTCTGGGAGGTCTACAGATTTCAAATATGTGGAGACGTGAGTTTTTAAAATGATATTATAGATATTGATGGTTTGAAGAAGTAATTTCTTGCATTCGGTTAAAGAAACCAAATGCGAAATTGGACTTAGCAATAAACTGATACGTTATCAATGGAGTCAAGTAATTTGTACCCGATGTTAGTAGGACGGTCAAAATTGTACATAAAATAGTATATATTATCGTACCATACACGTTGCAGAAGCTATCGGTGGATGCACAATAATTTAAACTGATAATTTTTATGATATTTTGAGAACAATATCGATTATAATATTAAAACTTACTGGAAGAGGTCAGGGTTGTTTTTCAATTCTGATATGATGTGCAATTGCATAATTATACATTAAGTAGGTATCATAATCAATACTTCGTTAAACGATGACGATGTCACCGCGCAATGATTTTAATATTACCCATATAGGACCCTGTTGGTCACACAATCGTTCTAGATTATGAGCATCCGTATCGTGCAGGTATGGTAATATAATTTTTACGTCTCCACGACTCGGGATAATATTCTAATGTGATAATTAGCTTGACTAAGTTATTATATCCACATCATAATCCTGGTTTTTAATCATACTAAAACAGCGCACCTCTGCTATCACCATTTATACATAATTAAAATTAATCGTGTCGAGAAGAATGTTTTCGATGCATCTCATGAAGTTACTAGACTGCATTGTAGTCTTTCTCTGTAACATATTCGTGAAAGTAACTCATGGAAAAACATTAAAAGGGAAATGTACTTGCACATTATCATAGGCAATGGCAATATAGAGTAATTATTTTCACGTCTCGGCAAATGTTGTTTAGCTGGAGTGACAACTTGCGTAAGACGGCTGGAAGTAGCTGGATGAAAGTAGCCCAAAATCGATCAAAGTAGCGTCCAATAGGCTGATAATGTTGATAAATAATATTTATATGCCAAAACTAACGAGGTCCATTGTCATTCGTTACAATCCTTAGTCGCTAATAATGTAAGCGACGAAAATTAACTACCTATAATTGACTTCGATGACTTTTGACCCCGGGCTCGTGCGACTAATATAATGGTTCATAATTACCATGTTAATGTTAGGGGATAAAGTTTCTACATCCGTCTGGCAAATTTGGTCAAAGGATATACAGACACATATTTATTATACCTGCGTTTTTTGTGTTTTTTTAATGTTTTTATTTTCTTACAGCACTTATATACTTAGCAGTAATGTGATGTTAAAGTATAATAAAATTAGAACTGGGCGAACACTGGTTACTTGAACTTGACGTATTGAAATATTCAGTACTGAAGTTAAAACAAAAGAAACATCTACATGAAAATTAACATGGCGGATTAAATTAAATGGCAAGTTATGTTACAAATGCGAATAACCTAACCATGACGAACCCAGCATTGATTAAAAACTATCAAATAACCAAGTGGTCGCTAACGAGTACAATCCTCACGCGAACTCGGCAAAGATGGGCGAACATGGCCCGTCTCGGATGAGAGACTGTAAGGACACACACATTTGTATTATATTCCTTTACAATGGAATCCCTATAACCCAAGTGCATTGGCCCTATTAACCTAAGTTAAGGTGCGTCACGCTTCATAGTCGCAGTAAATTGGAAAAAATCTGTGCGAAATCACTCAAGCGGATATTTAAGAAATAAGTATGGACAGTGATCCAGACTGTAGAATTTTACGTAGCGAAGCGCACTTTAAAACTAATATTCAATGTTATGCATAAGTCATAAAGAGGTAAAGTTTGTTATGTTATAAGGGGTTATATCTACATGTACTGAACCGATATTGAAAATTCTTTTAGATCACATTATTTGTTAGTGTCATAGGCTATATTTTAATCCGAAAAATGATTACGGCAATATCCGACATACTCGCGGGCGGAGCCGTAGGCATAAGCTGGTAATGAGTAATTGTGAATATTCAAGAATAAATACTCTATTAAGCTATCTTTCAATTTTATTATGAAGGTTGATTCGGGGTATATAAGTATCATTACATCTTGAATTTTAAAAGGCAGCTTTCCTATCCATGTAAATAAACATCAAATTTAAATAATCAATACTACTATTCTGGAATAACACTTATGAAATTTATTTAAATTGAGTACTAAACAAAACCATTAGAGACTTACCTTCAAAATGAATCCAATAGACTATCTACTGAACTAAATTCGCGAAACTTCTTACTTAATCGATATCTGACATATGTGCATGTCACAATAAGCTATCCTTTTCAATCTGCCATAAAGCTGATGACGACCTTTCACTCATTAGTTACAAAATTACCCATACGATAAGAGTTCATAGTTTTCTCCCATTAGGCAGGCGGTCAATTAGACCAGCAACCTACCTCCTTTATAGCTTTACTTAAACGAATATAAATCACACGATAATGTTCAAATTGGAATAAACACTCTTAAAGTAAACATACTGCACCAGCCATAATTAAAACTATTTAGATAGGAGAATACACTATTGTTGTGCTCGACTAATTTTATGTAAAGCACCTCGACGCCTTTTATTATTATTTTATGATACGTTAAGTTGAAAATTAAATATTGTTGCATTACTTGAAACTATAATAACATAAGTATTTAGTAATAATGATGTGAACCAGAGAGAATTAAAATACATTGTCCGCGACACAGGTTTTGTTTCAAATGCGGGAGTTACCTTAAATTGTTTCTTGAGGTACTGTACCCGCGAGTTTTGTTGCTTTTGAATCGAATATTATTCACTATTAATTTGGTTCTAAAATATTTATTTTTCTGAGTTTCAGAGATTAACAACAGAGAACAAATAAACAGAAAGACATTTTTTGTTTAAGTACAATATATACTTTCCTATGCATTTAGTGATAGCGTAGGCTTATCTTTATGCAAATACCTACTGTTTCCTATGTATTTAGTGATAATTTGAAATTAGAAACAGACCCCTCAATTTCATTTCTTGTTTAGATTAGTTCTGGTTTATCTTTTATAACTTCTGATAATCAATATAAATGTGAAGAAGGAGATAGGCGGATGTTGGTTGGCTCGTCTCGAAGGGAAATCAATTTAAAATAGATTTCTATTTTAGATCCGCCACATGGCTTTTACCTTAGTTCCTTGAACCTTAAAACCAAGGAAAGAAACCATAGATACTATAAAAATAACAGAAATACGATCACTGACGTACCTATATTTTTATTACCCGCCTGCGAAAGAAGCAGAGTTATGTTTTTCGAGTGTCCGTGTGTATGTATATTTCTTTGGCACGCTCTAGAGCTTAAACGTCTTGTCGTATTTTTATGTGAGTGTGGCACTAATTATTTTTTGGAAAAAATACATGTTTCAAAAAAATTGTAAATCAATTTCAATGATTTGCTAATTATCTAATTTTATTTATATCATGAAAGAAAACTAAAATCGAATTGCAGACCTTCTTTTTAAAGTCGATTGAATATAATAAATACACAAGATTTTATCAGTACAGTAGCAGAGATAGTAATGTTAAAAGAAAAACTAAAGAGAAAGTTTCTAATTCGAGATAGAAAAAGTACCTTAGTTAATCTGTTGAGACAGAATTGCGTAATAGTTACGGTCGAGTGCTTCGGATGCCCTAACTAATGCATGTTAATGAACTATCTACGGTGTGAATGCCCTAGAGCTCAGATTGCGAAGGCACGCGATTAGGGCTGGCGGTTTATTTGAGTTGTGATACGATATTTGTGTTAATATGCGATTAGTGGATGACGTGGCAAAGTCATGTCGCCGGCAAAGTCACCTGCAGTCACTGTTAATGTAGGTAGGTATTGTATAACAGAAAATAATATTAAATTAATCAAGTGACCAACCTACTTGTTTAGCCCCCTATAAAATTCAAAAATTGGTTGGGACTGCGTTTTTTTTATATTTGTGTATGAAGATATTATTATTGTGTGTATTGTAAATGTATTTTTAATGTTATTAAACAATCCCCAAGGGTAAGCAACGATGGAGCGGTCAGTACCTAAATGGGTAACCGCTGGTGGCATGATACCATGAGCGTCTCCGAGATTCAGAGGTCATGTTAAGCAGTCGATCCCTGTTGTTATCATAGAAATAACAGTCGTGAAGCTTAGTTTGAGGCCTTTGTGCGGCTTAAAACATTCAACGGCAAAATTACGAAGCCACAACGTTGTCCTGGCAGTCCCCATCCCGCACTCGGCCAGTGTGGGGACATATGGCTTTAACCCTCTCCTGAGAGGAGACCCGAGCCCAGCAATAGGACATTGTGGGTTGTTGATGAATGTTATGAAGATAATAATAATAACGATATATTTTACACACAACCTGTCTGTAGATAAAAACAGATAGACACAAAACAAGTGACCGATTTCATCGCACTACTATTTATCCAGGATAAAAATCGAACCCATGATGTCTGACTGAGCAGTCATGACAACTAAACACTAACTGTTCCTTAAAAAAATCTTAAAACATAAGCCGAGCACACTACAGTACTTCATCATCATCATCATCAGCCTATCGCAGTCCACTGCTGGACATAGACATCTCCAACTTCACGCCACTTAGTTCGATCTATGGCTTCTCGCATCCAGCTCCTGCCAGCCGTCTTGTGAAAATCATCACAGTACTTACTTGCCTATATTTTTTGGTTTTACACATTTAGGTATTTTAGAAATCAGTAATTTCAAAGCAAGTTCCAGTAAAAAATATATATATATTTACAGCGATTACAGAACTTGCGGAATGGAAACCTGAAATTGATTGACCAAAAACTATTTATTTCTATACAAAGACACTAAACTACCAGATGAGTCATCACTTAAACCTCTGTTGAAATAAATTACAATTAGGTAGGGAAGTAAGAAGTGTATATCATACTAGCTGAACCGGCAAACGTTCTTTTTCCGTCTATGAAAAAAAATTGACAAAAATTCAAATTAATTATGTATCACACTTATCATTTAGGGGTGCGAAAAATAAATGTTGGCCGATTATCAGACCTACCCGATATGCACACAAAATTTCATAAAAATCGGTCCCGCCTTTTCGGAGAAGTTTGGAAACAAACATCGCGACACTTTAATATATTAGATAATCTAGATAAATTGATGACTCAATTTGTTACATATTTCTTTGTATAGATTTTTTTAAACCTCATCCCAGTTCTAATAAGCCAATCTTGTATTTTAATACATTACATTATGTATCTTTAAGCGAGAACTTCCGACAAACTAATTATAGATGTTTTACAGATTAATTATGTTTTTAATAGAGTTTTTTTGTTTTTTATCTTGTTATATATTCTCACCTACCACATTTTTATTTAACAAGCAAAGAATGCTTTAAGCATTTAGTCCGCCTTTGTGCATGAGTGCACGAAGTTTTAATAAATAAACAAATAAGTATAAATCTTTCAAAAGCAGTTCAATGAACCTTCAAATGCCATAACAAGGGGTACTTTTATCACATACACTTTACGCTACTAAGCGTAACGTAAAAAGCCATTAAAGAATTTATTACACACATATAATATAGCACGCTTCTATGGAACATAAAACGCTAATCTTCACATACTTTTTAAAAAACCATGTAAAAAAACCTGTAACCAGCCACCGTAGCCTTTATTACGTAGAAATATGACAAAGACATTAAAACATTGAATAAAGAGATATTTTTATGGCTATGGAACCTAGTCTGTACGCGTTTCCCATAGCGCACAATGACTAAAATTTATACTATTTCATTTATACTGGTTCTCTGAACACGTATTATTTTCACCTTTTCCAGAGCTTTTTCGTGGTAGAATCTATCTGTATAAATAAAATTAATCACTAAAATGTATGTACGCGCATAACTTCTATCATTCTTATATTTTAATAATATATATTTATAATTCGACAACTCTTTGTTTTATGCGTTTTTTATTGTCAAAACAAAATTTGTATAGAAGAAAATTAAAGGCAAAGCGAAAGAAAAAAATGGTGATTCGAAGTTCACCAGGTCAGCTAGTTTTTTAGTAGGAACAGAGGTTGAAAACAATAGGCAGGCCTGGTCAATACAAATTGGCGCAGCGCGTGCATTGGCACGGTTGCTGTCAAACATGGGGGTCTTCTGTTGTAGATGATGCGCGAGGATTGTACAGTCTATGGCCCTTTATGGGGCCCAGTATGGACGGAGGCCCTGAAGGCCCGCAGATGACTCAGGCGTCGGTGATCGCAAAACGGTCTCCGTCCTCCATAAGTGTCAGCAGGGGGGTGACAGGGTGAGGCCATCTGTCATACTAGCAGAAGCAGGTCGGGGTGGCAGCGCGAGAGCTACAAAGTACTCGCACCCTTTTCTCAATAGAAAAGGAGTATCGAGGTTCCCACACAGGAGAGGATCATCTACAAATTGTAGGTGGCCTGAGATACATCGGGGTTCCAGGTATTTTCTTTCGAGGGTACACCTGGTTCCCCAGCTTCTAATACCCGAGACGATGTGCTGTTTTTAGTCAGTTCCGAGTCTAACATGACCACCAGTCGTTGTTACCCGAAGGGATTACTGCACAAAGAGATTAAAGAACAAACAATTTAAAAATCAAGATAAGTATCTATAACAAACAACTGGCACGTGCGCAAACCTTAGTGTTAAAAAAACAACACGCGTGCAGGATGCGCTCGAGTTATTACCGACCTGTCCTTAAGTATGCACTAAACTTGACTCTATTGCACCGCTGCGCTTTATTCCTTACATTTTACAGTTATATCAATGCATTTCCCCCAAAAAATTACCATTACAATTACTAAGGTGATTTAATTTAATGAAACGTCCAATTAAAAATTTCATCACCATAAAACGTAACTATCTCCACATTTGTCTATTCAAAGTTCAACAATGAATTAGTAAACTTTCTCCAACAAACGGTGTACAGCGTCCAGGTAGCGGGGCATGAAGTTTTATGAATTATAAATAAAGCACCATTGTTCATGGTGCCACGATTTAGTCGCATTTATTAATTTTGCTAGATACTAAAAGAGTTTTAATTACATGAGAGACAAGGGCCGTTCACCTTGGATACTAATTAGCTCGGTACCACAAGTTCACAGGAAAACTGATAATTGGACGTGTAACATCCTACGTTTTAGTTAAGCAATAAAGTCTACGGTATTTTAATTATAGATACTTTTTAGAATTTTAGTTGGAAATGAATTACTTCGCAATTTTCAAAATGAATTCAAATTCAGAGTTAAAATCCACACATGGATAAGTTTAAATGAAAGTTTGTGAGGTCGTAGGAAGTAATCTCTGAATCAAACAATCTCTGAATTTATTGGACCGATTTAAAAAAATATTTTCCAAATAAAAAAACATATTGTTTGTGTGTCATATGCTTAACACCCACAAAATATAATTACAGCGCAATCCAAAACACACGAAAAGTTAGTGTTTAAAAAAATTTAAGTCTACATTTCTTGTTTGTTCAGTTTTTGAATATTAATTGTAATGCAAAAGTTTGCATACTATATTCATCCGATACCTTTCATTCTAAAACAGGACAGAAGGAATAATTGAAGGAAAAAGTTTCGTTTTAAATATCAAGAGTAGTTCGTTTTCAATATCGCTACTATCAGCCCCGTTTCAATTACTCTTTCGGACATAAGTTGAGATGTACGTGTCAGCCCACAACCTATCATTAATATATGAAATTTTGAACGAATCATTGTCATTACGTTCTATTAGGCGGTAGCTAGCAAAAAGACAATAAGATTAAATTATTGACTTTTGATTGGTACAGCACTTAACATTTATACTTTTTTCGTTTTATTATCAGATGCAATTACAGAAAGCAATAAAAAACTGAATTACGTAATCAATGAAGTCTACATACATATAGAAAATCTTTAAAAGATAGACTAACAACTTCCCCGTTTTTTTTAGGTGTGGCAACCCCCTCGGGCCTTCTGCCCACCGGGATTTGCGGCGGGGTGGTGTGTCGGAACCGAACCGACTAAAACCACACGGTTTGCCACTCTGCGCCTGAGACGGGAGGGATCAGGGAACCGCTTTCTTACGCCATCCGGACCTGTTAACAACTTCCCGCTAGGCCAAGGTTTTTGTTGAGATGCTAGCTTACAATCTTTTTCTATAATAACATTTCTATACTCAGGTATTTTTGGCTAATACTTTGTTTTTACCACGTGAATAAGCATCCAGACGACGTGTTGACTATACGTTTGTAGAATGTCAACTTTGCTCAGAGGGCTGGTCACTGATGTTCCTTTTTCTATAGAGAGAGAGATAGCGAGAGAGAGAGAGCGAGAGAGAGAGCGAGAGAGAGAGAGAAAGAGAGAGAGAGAGAATAGAATAGAAGAATTTTAAACAAAGACTTTTAAGGAAACCCTGTTCCAATTCATACATACTTATTAATTCAATTAGTAAAGACGCTACAGTGTTAATTATTCACCATTAGACTGAAGGTGATCGTCCAGTGAACACCGTAAATGACTAAGAAGCGCTCACGAATACTGTACAGGAATGAAAGGGTTAAGTTAATTGGAGGTATAATAATTATATTTATTATTAAAAGAAAATAATTTAGGAACTAACAAATTTTCAGTATACCACAATCAATACAAATAAGTAAAATTGAAACGTATGTTAGTAATTTCAAATTAACAACTTTTACTAAATCCATATGAAAGTATATACTGTACTTACATCAAAAATGTAATTTTTAAAATTTTTATTTGTCTGTTTGTTTTTATTTGTCTCTTTTCTCCTAATCTCTGGAATGGCTGTTCCGGTTTTGCTGGGCTGATGATATAAGGAGTACCTAAGGCTACTTTTAGACTTCGCCCCGTGGCGTTACCGTTATTAGATTTATCAATTTCTAGCCATACCGTATACAGCGGTAAAGCCGTGAAAGCCTATCGTAACTAAGTATGGAATGTAGCGTAGCCTAATACATTTAAAATCAGTAGAACTCTAATGATAAACCTCATTTTAAAGAACTTAGACGTCATCAAAATTTAACAGCGGGAGGGCTACCATATTGAATCATTTGAACCAGTCTGGGTATCTTAACGAGACCTAAATGAATCGCACTCCCTGCATAATCGAATTGAGTTGATGTAAAGAAAAAATACTGATTAGACTAAACTGCCGTCAACTTAGAGCTGTCTTGGAGAATAGAGGAAACTTTTTTCTTCTTTCTATTTACTTGTTCTATTTTTATATTTTCTCTCCTTTATTATATTGACATAGCATCTTTGTTCATTTTCAAAATAAAAATTATGATACATTGGTCCTCGATAGAGTACCTGACACAACAAATATTGCTGATTTTAATCCTCCGACTTACACTGCGTGTTGTAAATATGTATTACATTTTGCACACCTTCAGTAGGTATAAAAAAAAATATTTTAGTGGCAGCCCTAATCGTCAACGGATGCAATAACAAGCAATAGTGTTTATATTTGTAAATGCACCGTACATTTGCATTCTATGTTGACTTTGCTTTTAAATTACACCTTTCAAGTCAAAGTCAAAATGGTAGTCATAACATCAGGCTAAACAAAAACACCCTTGTGTCCGTTGCAATACTTACGATATATTACGTGGAGCGTCAATTATTTGTGACAAATTGCAATACCTAATACATGTTTTGATATAGGGCCATTCGGTTGTAATTATATACGCTTGTAAAGTACACGTTTAAGGCAACCAAAACCTCACTGGTACACGTTATGTAAATAAATTTCTAATTAGGTACATATTTTATAATTATTTCAATGGAGGCAAACCAGTGGTGTAAACTGATGATATTGATGCCGTCAATACCTTTACCATATATATATATATATATATATATATGGCTTGTTTCTAGTTTTTCTTCTCTTAGCAGTTATATCCTGTATAGTTTGTCCATTAGTCGCCTCTTGCGTCACCCACGGGATGAACAGGAGTGGTGACTCTCCGTATTTTTAATCCGTCACCACACGGACGATGCATATACGACGCCCGACGCCTTCGTCTATGCACTTAAAGAAAATCCTGGCTTACACAATCATCAACCACAAAATGCGTTTAACACTGTCCAAGTTTTATAGAATGTTAGCTGAGCCCCGTGGCCAAGGAGCAAAGCTGGTCGTACCAGCTCAGAAGCCTTTGTGGGCTCTTGCACAACACTTTACTGAAGATCATGACATGATCAAATGCATAGTTTACGATTCTATAAAGGACATACAGAAAAACATCAATTTTTATATATACAGATAACTTAGCTGAAGAGAGAAATATTCTTAAGATCCACAGTTACCTTAAAAAGGATCCATAGTCGATAACACTATATAACTCAGATCGTAACAAAAAAAAATATTATTGGACGCGAACAATTTACCTCCACCTCCACTCTTATGATGGCTACTATTTATTTTCAATTGGTATGATGGGTAAAGGAGTACAGGGAACACCCGATGCAATGTGACAAAGTGCGTCTGCAACTCAGAAGACACAAGTGGCACAAGTATACACAACCACAAAAACTCGAAAACATTTCGAGCGTTACCCTCCACAAGCAAAGGATAGATCCACCAAAGAAGACGAAGAACACTCTATACCATAAACGTAATCTTTCTTCTTCACTTCATAAAAACAACTTTTGACCTTGGTAAACCTGTAAGCAGGTTGTTCACATCACAAAACCCTGAAGCGTGACCAAATTTAGCCATGGTTTTTTGCCTAGACCAAAAGTAATGGGCATTGTTATTACTGGATGTAAGTCGACAAGCATAGTAAATTAAAATTATTACATTATTTAAAGGGGAACTTAAAGTAGCAATGATAGGAAATGATGAGTGGCAATTAAAAGAGTTTTGCCAAAGATAAAAACCCGACATCGCTAAGACGGTAGTTAGGCAATGCAGTATTTGCTTTCAGAAATTTGTCTCAAGTTGATGATTTTATTACTGAGAGTTTTAAAGCTCGTTTTATACTTAAAAACACACTGAACTTACAAATAACACTGAACATATACACAGTAAAAGCTAAGATTAAAAAACTTAAAAAGCCCCTATGAAAGCACTTAATCGAGTAATGATACACCAAAAATACCTTACATCATTTTGGAAAAGAGCTGATACTCCTACACTGATGGATACTAGACCGATACTAACCAAACATAGCTAAGAACCACAAGGAAACTGGCTTTGAAATGAAAAAATCCGCATCGAAATCCGTCCATCCGTTTGAGAGCTACAAAGCCACGGACAGATACACCCACAAACACAGACATTGACGTCAAACTTACAGCATAGGTATAGATGATACATAAAAGAAAACCTTAATCCTGCAAGTGAAGTTAAGCAGAAAACCGCATCTACCAGAACAGTAAACATTTGACACAACAAATAACCCATTCATGAGGTCCAGGTGTGAAATAGAAGGACCAAAGGACCTTAGAAAAACTAAGCTTACCATGCCCAAATGTTTATATTTAATAGTCTAGCCATGGCTTTGCAAAGGTGTGATATGTCTATTATATTCAGTACCTGTAAGGTTTGCTTGTATATTTATTTAGCAAATTTACTAAAAATAAATCCTAGCAAGATCGATGTATCACCCTCTAAAGCCCCTGCATACTAAATTGCATGGAAATCATTGGAGGAATTTCTGAGAATTCAGAGTATATTTGTTTGTAAAGGTATATAGATAATACTTTTTCTATTAACAAAAACGAATTTCATTTTATGCTTTGTTAAGATTCGAAAAATTAATATTACTGATATTAGTATGGTCATATGAAATTTTGTTACTAATTAACATAATTATATAAAGTCACCAGTGGCGTCATAAGTGCATTGCCGGCCTTTGGGGGACAGGGCTGGGGAGGGAGAGGGGTTTGGATATGTCTCCAGGGTCCTCACTCACTCAGTATAACACAGCGCAAGCACTGTTTCACACTGTTTTTCTGTGATGCTGTGGTATCACTCCGGTCGATCTGGCCTATTCATGCCGAAATGTAGTTCTTGCATTGTAAAAAATATAGTTTTGACATAGTAAAATTGCATTGTTAGAATTTGAGACTTTATTGCATGTTTTTACACATATTACAGAATTTGATAGTGAAATTTTACTCATATACATATACCACCTAGTCACAACCAGATGTTCACACTAAGTAGTACAATTGATGCTGACCTGAATTACTAGTAACCGCAGGAAATTCAATGTCATACTTATTTACACATCCCTATTGTGTTGCTTGATCATGACAAAGCAAGGAATAGTACGAAAAGATTTTTAAACCACTATTCTAATGCATTCAATGTACTTCTTTTCAAATAGGGAACAAAATCAGTCCAGTTAGGATAGGTTAGGCTTGCTATTTACTCATTCAATGTTGTAAATTCCTGGTTTTTTTTTTGCACACCTTACAAAAATATCTGAAGTTGTTGATAAACACAGGGCATGGTGGATATCCAATCCTACTCTTGTTTCAAATATAGTAGTTTATTCTTTTAGCTTATCTAATCAGTTTAGGGTATCAATACATAGAGATAACACTTTCTTTAAAATATCTGAAAAGCTTTTTACTAAACTACTAAGAAACATACTTTTTAGGCGAGGTTTTTGAGACTAAAGACTATATGGGTAGGAGTATTTTTATGGATTTTTTAAGTGTAGAAAATTGTCGGTGAACCATCAAGGATGAAATATTTAAAATACAGTTTAAGCAATAGAAACTTCAGGATTAAAAATGTATTTTTTACTAGCTGAGCCATGCAACCTTATTTACGTCTCCTATTGCCTGTTGCGTGATATTTTTCCCATTTTGAAACATTCTTCATTGGTTCTCCGCTCCTATTGGTCATAGGGTGATAATATATAGCCTTCTTCGATAAATGGACTACCTTAAACTAGAAGATTTTTTCAAATCAGACCAGTACTTCCTAACTTAGCATATTCAAACCAACCAACCTCTTCAATTTTATATATTAGTACAGATTAATTTCTCGATAGTAATAAAAATATAATTGGCATTGTGTAAACTACTTTATATATTCCTAATATTATTCATATACATTATTAATGAAATTTTTAAATGATGAAAAAGAAATCAGGAATGGTTACTGTTTTGCTAATAAATTGAATAGCATCTAAGTGACTATTATCTCAGACAATTTTTTGTACATTGAATTTTCATTCAGGTAAAAAAAACCTGAATTAGCTTGGCTGTATGATAGGCACCTCCTTTTATGTACATTATGTAAATGAAGGTGTAACAAATTTGGCGTAGTTAAAGTTTATGAGAAGGATGAATGTAAAAACATTAAAAAAAAAAACAAAAATACCATTAGTTAGGATGTGTTATTTCTTAGACACACAAATTCCGTTCATTACATAGACTCAAGTACATAGCTTTCACAAATACTCACTCATTCTAATATTATCAGACTCAACTCTAAACAAATCTATAGACCCATACAGTGGACCTCCGGTAATCTGACAAACATTATGCAGGGCAGTGTTGGACTATCGAATTTGTCGGATTATAGAGCACTGCCTAAGACCGCTATAGTCCGGAATTTTTTACAAAAGAGTACCTTATAATCCGACAAATTACATAATAAGAACCTATATATGTACATATGTTCTTTGAAGTACAAATCATACTTAATTTATGTAAGTCAAATTTAGTAAATTAAAGAATAATTGAAAGCTTATGTTTTATTATAAAATTAAGCATAAATGCACATATATATCTACCAAAATAATCAAGAATTATTAATCAAAATCATATAGTGATTAATTCAAAGTCATGTCGGATTACAGGGGGCGCCGGATTAGACAGATTATCGGGGTCCACTGTATTAAAAATGTGCAACTACCTGATAACTATTTAGAAAAGTATTTATTATAGTGTTAAAAAAAATTGTGTTTTAGTGTGTACACTATTTTAATCACTCTCTTAAACTCAAATACACACCTTTCACAAATATTCATTTTATACAATTTCAAAATGAATTCTTAACATGTCTGTACATTGTACTAATGTTTTGAAATTTTTATTTATTAGCAGTAAACACAATATGCATATTTTTTTTATTCTCTATTTAGAGTTTTATGTCAGGTCAAGGGAACAAAGCTTTATGTCAAGAATGTTTTAAGAATCTAATTAGTAAACACAAGATTTTTTTTTTATTAATAATGTTGATAGCTAGGTTGTATTCCTGATAAATACTTAAGCGTGTATAATTTTATCATTGACAGTCGTACATAAGTTAACATAGATATTACGAATAACAGTGCAAACATCTGAATAATTAAATAGTGAGTTCAGTTATAGATATTAAATATCATACAACAACATGAATTGCGAAACACAGATACATAGTTCACCCAAGTCAATTTCAATGCCCTTAACACTTATCATAACTTTTATAGGCCATCATAGAAATCAAAAATTACACCATTAGAAAAATTATATGCATCAAAAAGAAATTTTAACCATTGAAAAATTATATCCAAATAAAACTTTACCTTGAAATGCTGTCTGCCAGTTGTTCCCTGCACGACACGGCGTAAATCTGTCTCCATTTGTATGTGTTGCTGGAAACCTTAGGCACTGTTTCTTGCTTAGAGGACTGCATTGCTGCACCAGCCTCGTTTCATAATGTTTGCTGAACATTTTGCACGCTTAGTACCAGTCCGGGTCACACACTAACTGTCTATAATTCAAATATTAAGTAAATCACCGAACTGAGGGTATATGGAAGAGAGTAGACTAGAATATTTTTACGAAGTAAGTTCTCAATCGATCATCATTCGTCAATTAAATGTTCCGACCACACTGTTTACTTCAATGCTCGCAGTCAAAACAAACAACATCGGACACAGGAGCGCTCTCACTGACTGCTGTTGACCATTTGACTACATTCGACATGCTCCCAAGCGCAACTGAATACATTGTCCACAGTTCTAAAAGATAACACCTAAAGAGGTTGCCTCATAAAACAATGTAAACTGTTATTACAACTTTACACAACTAATTTTTTTTGTATTCCCTTAGGATTTTATGATTCAATTAGGCGGAATACTGTGAAAAAATGGTAAAATGTACCAAAAATGTAATCTTTCGCGGAATATGTCACAGCACAGCGATTGCCAGTGTTACAAGTTTTAAAAAAGATTTGAAATGAATACAACGGCTCTTTCAAATTATGATGACTAAATAGAGAATGAACACTGGAGCTAGTAGTATCAATTAATGATTCATACTACTTTCGTTCAATTTTTGCTTATGAAAAAGTCATCACATTCTTAAAAGGTCCTTACTCAATGAAGGATTTTAATCATTATATTTAGTTATCATGTTTGCATTGAAAATTTTAAATAACTTATTAATATTGTAGTGTTCATGATAATTTTTCAATAGGTGCAAAATACTTGACAACAAAACCTTCTTATTCTTTTGTTTGGGTTTTGTTGTTAGAGCAACCATAATAAAATTAAAATGTGAAATGCTCACATGTTACAAAAAAGTTAGATCATACTATACACACATCGTACTTTAGAGCACTAAACTATTGCTTAAAACATCAAGAATAAAAAAAATACAACCATTGGTATTTTTCTTTTTTTATTCATTTTTTACGCTACAAGATACCTATTGCTTTAAAAATGACAAAAATTGTATGAAATTGACAGCCTTAGGGACAAACGATACAAGTGTAAATTTATAACATAGAATGTTATTTGTAAAATTAGATATTTCTTAAGGTTTGTGTCACAGTTATTAACATATAACATACAACTTTGGAACTACCAATCCTAAATAGCGCAATAGAATCCTCCCTTTGTGTTTGAGGAGCATGTGACACTAGTTCCTCCACAGTGGTGACCAAGACGTGATTGGAAGCAGCCTTTGAAGAAGAAGATCCACGTGCAGTAGCAGCATCACCGCGCCACCATCATATTCACTCCCAAAGCAAGTCTCAGGAAGCCACGCACGATGCGACCGCTCCAGCCTGGTTGCCCCTACGGCCTCATTGACGTCCAGGCACAGCACACTACATCTACGGTACATGTAAGCAGAGTATCTCTCTACCGTCTAAGCAGCAGCCAGATACTATGCAGCAACAACCCCTACTCACTGGGACCTCACCGCACCACCGCGCACTGCATACATTTCTGACTCATTGGATCTTGCGGCACTCAGTTCCGACTTATTGGAACTACCCACTCCTGACACTGGCAAGCTCCGCAGCAGAGCACAGACAGCTGACTCATCGATCGACCTCCTGTCTCGGAGGAGGGTGATGTGGTGACTTCCACATACAACGCAACTACAGAACCACACACACAAAACAAACCATCTACCGAAGATATGCCGAGGTACAGAATAACGAAGGAAACTAAGAAACTACCAGTCCTAAATCACGCAAAGTTCTCGCGCCGATCAGCTTATAATACAACATCCCAACGTCAACTGTTGGGCAGTGGCCCGCCAGGCATGACCACCTCGCCTGGTCGGAGGATCCTCCCTTTGTGTTGGAGGGACATGACACCCGTTCCTCCACACCAGCATATCTGTGACGCGAACTCATAAGATTTTCTGCTGCCTAAAAGAGCTCAACGCGGCTAAAGAAGTTTCACTAAAAAAAAGGAGAAAGTCAAAATTATGATAAGTTCATTTTATGTGAATGATAGCCAAATCGGTCGTTTCATATACAAGATCAGAAGTTTCATTTGTTCCTCAAAAGAGCCTTAAGGAAGACTGTTTTTCTGGCCATAATGTGAATTGATTAAATTTCGTATAACTCTTTTTAAGATGCACGAATCCGTAGCTTACAGGAAAAGATTGAACTAAAAAAATTAGACATCAAGCTTTACTCTAAAATAATGGACCATACGGCCGACGTATCTTGACGAGTCCGAACTTCGTGCAGAAGGTTACGTAATAACTTTTTTAAAAACAAAATGGTGAAATAAGGCGACGTACGTAGGGCGGTGGTCTAGGCTAGAAATTAACCAAAAGTAAACGGAAGGACGGTTTATTCAATCGATTATCGTAATCGATTAGTTTTATTTAGAAGGTAAATTAATAATGAAATGTTATTTTCTCAGTTGAAAGACAAGATTTACTGCACTACCAATTATCTATTAACGTCTACTGAGTAAGTAAAAGTTGAGAAAATTTAAAACTTCCTTGTAAAATTCAAAATAAATATATTTTTATGACTTAATTTCAATCGATTTGAATAAATAACGATCAAGCAACTACTTTGTGATTATTGGTTACTTCGAGAGTAGATGCGCTAACACCAGACTCGCCAAGATACGTTAGCCGTATAATAACTTCTTCTTCTTCTTTTGATGACATGGCAATCAGCCTGATCAGCTATTTCTGCCAATATCAAGTATTTTAAGTCTTCAATTCTAAGTCTTCGAGTCTTCAAGTCTTCGTCGTGATGGAATCAATTATAAAAAATATAAAAAATGAGGATGGCATGAAATGGGGACCGTCTTTTGCCGTATAATAACACACTGTTTAATATACCATAGATTAATCGCATAATTGATCTGTATATAATCTTCTCTCCTCTAGTAATCTATGTTACAGCGAGTTGTTTTGTGATCACTGAACACATATTGCATTCGAGTGATTGTGGTTTTTTCTCGTTTTGTCAATCGTTGTTGAAATTCTTAGATTTTACTTGATTATCAGATTATATCTACATTTGTTTAAGTGTACACACTGTAATCTGATATCAATACAGTTACCTAAAAGTACAATATTTATTAAGTTATCGTAAGCTAGCTGACTTTATTATTTAGGCATGGATAATAGACGCAAGCGTAATGAAGATTCTTCTGAGGACAGTCCTGTCTATTCAAGGTTGTTTATAGTTTGCAATAAACAATATAAGGAGCAGGATTTTCGCGACGCCTTTTCAAAATTTGGTACTATTGAAGATATACGCATCCCACTTGATCATAACACAGGGGAACCGAGAGGCGTAGCTTATGTTAAATTCTCCAAAACGTCTGAAGCTGCAAACGCTTTAGAAGAAATGAACAGGAAAAGCCTTAAACCGTCTGACCGCCCTTTGAAGGTCATGGTAGCAGCAAATCGGTCTGACATTCAGACTGGTAAAAACTATGAGGATAAGTTTAATAGACTCTTTATAAC
The DNA here is from genome assembly GCA_003709505.1 of Hyphantria cunea. NCBI lineage: Eukaryota > Metazoa > Arthropoda > Insecta > Lepidoptera > Erebidae > Hyphantria > Hyphantria cunea. The sequence continues at coordinate 549,308 of PKRV01000785.1, forward strand.
CGTACCTAAAACAATAACTGAAGCTGAAATATATGAAGTTTTTCATAAGTATGGCAGGGTTGAATCGGTTATCATACAAGAAGACCGCAAGACTGGGGAACCAAAAGGTTTTGCTTATGTTAGATACAGACTATTTTCAGAAGCAGCTGTTGCTTTTGAACAATGCCCTCATAAGTATAGAGCTATATTTGCACTTCCAAAGCAGGACAGAAAGTCACCAATGCGTACTTCTTTTGAATCTAATATCAATGAACTGGCTTCAGCATCAAGGTCAATTGAGCGCCCTCATTTGGATCTAATTTCTATGATGAACAACCGTGGAGCTAATTTTACTAGAGTTAATTTTATGTGTTGTCCAGGGTTAACTCAAATGCATGTGGAATGCCTGTTTGATTTAATACCTGGAATGGTTGACTGTCAATATTTTGTTGATCTAGTACGCCAATGTGGAAAAGGATATGTTTCATATTCAAACCCCATATGTGCTGGATATGCTGTACAAAAATTAAATGAATTTGAATATCCACCAGGTATGAAAATTTATGTTAAGCCATATAGGTCTAAATTTGATCACCATGAACAGAATTATAGTAGGTTACCACAGGTAGCTCATAATTTAAACCAAGCTGTTCAATCTGCAGCTAATTCTGCAACTCCTGATTTAGCTCAGCTGGCTGAAGCTATAGCAGAAGCCTCTAAGCTAATTAAAATGGCTACAGCAGGCGTCTCTGAGAGCCATGACAGTAATGACTTGAATTATTGCAGTGTAAAGTTGCCCCCTCCCCAACCACTAGCCGATATAGACAGTGAAGTTGCTAAAAGGTGTTTCTTGGTTTGCAAGCCACAACCTCCTCCTTTGACTGTTTTACGTGATATATTCTGTAGGTTTGGGGACCTGATCAATGTTTACACTTTTCCTAATAAGACAGTAGGGTATGCTCGTTATGCCACAGAAAGAGCAGCTGATGAGGCCATGCGAGTGTTACACGGGGCTGAGGTTTGTGGTGTTCGAATTAAAGTTTTAGAGGCAGAAGACGAAAGCACTGCTAAGAGGAGGAAGTTTGGAACTGAGTGACAAACTGGACCGACACACTACCCTTCACGGACAAGTACACAACTGACCTATTAATGACAATGTAGTGTGGCAAATAAAAATATTAACTTTATTAAACAACATTATTCTTATGCTGCGATTTTAGTGAGTGATTCACATTGTGAAATCACTTCTTGAGTCCCAGCTTACCTTTAATCCCTGTCCATTACAGACTGACTTGTCCTATCTTTTGACATAATTGAAACCAAAATGTTAGACTTATACATTTATTAAGTAAAGGCATCTAAACAAACTTAATCCGATTTATTGCTTACACAGCCTTGTGACTTATAAAAATTAATTGACAAATTCAAATTATTCAGACATGCATAGTATTTGATGTGTGAATATAGTTATAAAATATTTGACTACTAATTACAACTAACATTTTTCTTGAAATCCTAAAACTATTATTGCCAAGAACTCTCATGAAGGTTTGTTATGACAACCCATTCGCAAATTTATAATACTGAAAGTTATCAATTTACAATATATTTTTTATTTGTTTACTCTTTATTCGTTTGTTATATTTTAAGGCACTAAGATATCTGGGTAAATTAACCATGTAAGTATATACTGCACGTAGCAGGGTTTCATTCCTACAGACTATATCATTCACTGATACTAATGAACTACACTGAGAATGTCTCACATTGCTTAGAAATCCAAACTTACTTTCTATACTCAATTGAGTTATTTAATAATTAGGTAAGATCAAAATCGAAAATTTATTATTTACACTAGAATGAGCTTTAAATTTCATCTTCATGTTAAAGAAGTTTATTAATTACAAATCAACCCAATTTAACTTTTAATATGTTTGACGCTTGCACATATCATTGTTTATTACAGCCAGCCCAATTCTCCCGGTGGTTCATTCAGCATGGGATATAAAAGTACTTCTGTTCTCGATCCACCCAAATGCTGATGTTTAATGTTTATAAGTCAATCTATTCCAGCCATCATTTGATCTTATAAAACTAAATAGGTACTATCGCCATTAAGTCCCGATATAAATCTAATGTGTGAAGATGAAACAGATTAATGATAAATACAAATTATGTAGCAAATCTATTTATCCGAATTTGTGTGTGTGTAACAATGTTATGTAAGCAGTCGTGTTCTTATATAATTTATATATTCAAATATTTGGAATGTGTGCCAAATTTTGATCAAGCCACCATGACAAAACTAAAAGCTATACAATATAGATGGTTGTTTCAAAGTTCTTGTTACTTAGGTCTCATTTTCAATTTGTGAAGGTGGCTATGCCATAAAATATCTTAGAATGTCTCAAATTCGCGGTCATTTATATGAATAAGAATCAAAGAGTAAATTGTAATTTAAAAAAGTTCAAACATCAAATACTAATTATGTACTTATTGATTACAGGCACTAAATGATTCATGATTCCATTATTGCTTGTTGTAGTAAAGGCAGGAGTTGTTCCTTGTACAGAGGATGTCTCTCTCCATGTGTCATTTTGATAATTTTTTCAGCACACTTCAACTGAGACAAGGCTTTTTCGATGTCCATTTTGTAAAGAAGAATTTTCCCGTATTTCAGGTGGAGGAGGCCGAGTAGCGGGTTTCTTTCGCCGTAATAAAACCTAAAAAATTTCTAAGGTTAATAGTTGGACGTTTGTATAAAACAAGTGCTGTAAGTTAGGAACTAACAAAGGACAGATACCTTTGCTTAACTATGAATTTGAAAAAGAAAAACTATTTTAATAGGTTCTATAATCTAGGAATTTAAATTGAAAAATTGCTTAGTTGGATTTAATCTATCATAATACTATATACAAAAGATAGATTAAATAGCAATATTTGATTTAAACTTTAAAAATAAATTTTTGCGTTTGGTTTAGAGTACAGAAGATTCGGTTAGGCGAAGTTATTTCAAATCTAGTCGGTCGTCATGGTGACAGCGTTCGGTGTTTAAAACGCCAACCGCGCTCAACGGTCGATCAAACTCACACTGGGTCTTCTGTCTTATTAAATACCTACTATAAAGAATGCAGTACATTTTAAAAAAAATATCTTCCGCATTAAAAGTATACATCCTGTGTCGCAGGGAAATTTACAAACATACATGAAACGGACACAAATAACACCCAGACTCAGAGTGTGAACTTCCATGTGGGATTTGAACCCACAAGACTTGGTGCAGACAGACCTTAAATTATTGTTTACCTGAAACAAGGAATGAGTTTATCAGCGTAGCCGCAGGCCTTCTCCCAGAGCTGCACTTGTATGAGCGCGTCGAACGCGTGGTCTAACGTCTGTGCGTGCATCACGTTGAGGGGATGCACCACCCCATCTTGTCGTTCTAAACAGTACTGGCATACATCTACGTCTGTTCTGGAGTTAAAGTTACTTTGTCTTTTTTATACCAAATGTTTATTTCACCAACTTGACAGCTGTACCTACTTATGTGTCGGTAGTTGCCTCACCAAAGGAGACGTTGGGAGTCTAGGTAACATTACCCGGTGAGACAATATGACTTCACAGACTTTCCCACTTGTACTAACTTTTAAACTTTCGCATTTCATGATATAATAATCATTTTCACAGGAATTAACGCGATCACTTATTTGAAGGTATAAAACATAGCTCTGATTTGCCTGACGTTTCGACCAGGTTGCATCGGCCGTTGTCACAATCTGACACAGGCAGTCAGCATGTATGTAATACTTTTAAATAAGTGATAGTGTTAATTCCCGTGAAAATAATTATTTCTCATTTGTGTACTTGTAATTCCTCTGTGGTTGAACAGTCGGGTTAGTCCCTTACAATCAGGTCACTAGTCTAATCGTCTGTCCCCATATTATATGACAAAGTTTAAAAGTATTCATGAAACGGACGCAAAGAGCACCCAAACTCAGAACAACTATTTGTGGATGACACAAAGTGTTATTCCATATGGGATTTGAACCCACAACAGTTATGGTATTAGAAAACGGCGTGGCGACCGTTAAAACCCCTGCTGGACATTGCCTAAAAGAGGCTCAGCATAATATATTTTTTTTGCAAAAGGATACAAGCTACGGAAGCCCTCTCCATATTCTGTAAATGCACATGAGTAAACTCCATAGTTTTTACGAATACATCAATATGTTTCTCACTATATTTAGTACCACACTCGTGACAATGTACCGCATCCATATCATCCTTATTATTCTCTATATTATTTGACACTTCATTAATTTGCTCAGACTTTTCTTCACTGTTTTCTGTTGTCTGACTGTCAGAATTACTTTCGTTGCCAGATTTTTTCTCTGGTTTTCTGACAAGTGGGCAATCCTCCTTCCACGGTATGCTGACAGGATTACTGCACTGTTTATTCAGACAAATCGCTGCATGTGCATATTTTACTTGAGTTTCATCTGAAAATAGAAATCGTGTAAAAAAGAAGATACACATGAAAATGGTGTAATTTAATCGTTATTGTATTTTCCCTACAAAATTTACTGATTTAGAGCATTTCCGCGTGTGTGTCGGTTATCGTGGAGAATAGTAACTCATGTCCTTTCTTCCTCAACAACAAAGTATCTCGATTGTATATTTCATTCAAATAGGTTAAGCCGAGAAAGGATATAGAATTACTTTCAAATTCATAACATTAGTATCCATCCTGAATAGATTATTCCATAAAAAGTTTTCAAATCTCTTCTTCTTTTGATGATATGGCAATCAGCCGGATCAGCTATTTCTGCCAATGTCAAGTATTTCAAGTCTTCAATTCTAAATCTTCGAGTCTTCAAGTCTTCGTCGTGATGGAATTAATGATAAAAAATATAAAAAATGTGGATGACATGAAATGGGGACCGTCTTTCGCAAAAACAAAAAACGATCGTTTTCAAATCTCATCCATTAGCTGAAATGTTTGACATCATCACTTGTGGTTTATGACTTGCTGAAAAGTTGAGGGTCGTAGGTTTCTAACCCACAGGAGAACGATGGTCATTCTTTCTGTATCTAGATGTTATTTATCTATACTATAAATATTTCTAAACACTTAAGTATATGTTTATTATTATTTGAGTATGTTTGTCAGTTTGTGATGAGACATGTAATGTATATGAGATATGTATATAAGTTATAATATCATGTTTATCAAACAAAAAGTTGGAGATTTATACTAAGAGTTATTTTTAGAATAACTATGCTTACAACGGTTTAAAAGATAAGAGATTTGCACTTTATGTGCCAAACTCGAACTGAACTACGTAAATTGATCCATAATTAAATAAAATAACGTAAAGAAAAAATAATTAACTAATTTTTTTTTAAATAGAGCATCGTCAAGCACCCGTAATGTCCCACTGCTGGTCTCTCAGGAGAGGTTTAAGGCCATACATTTTTAAATAGATTTTGCTCTTAATCGCGATAATAATTAAAAAATATTAAGAGAAACTCGCTTATACTAGTTGCAATTCTTATCTGATCCATCATTGTGTGGCAATAGTAGACTATTTGCCAAAAGAGTACAACATTTATAATGTACACTTGGCAGTAGTACATGTGTTTGTTTTTTTACGGACGACAGGGTCGTGTAACGATACAATATTATATATTTATTTATTTATTATGTTATATATTATAGTATACTTCTGGTGTATTTTAAGGATTTGTAATGAAATGCCATATTCCGTTAAACATATTTGGAATAAAAAAATAAGGATTGAAAAGATAGGTAGAAGAGCGGAAAATAATTTACGGCCTGTATACTAAGGTGTATTATAGTAGTTGGGCCACGCTGATTTCAGCACGATAAGGGTTAAAAAGAGAGGCCCAATGATGGAGAAACATCACTAGGCCACCATGGTGTCAGTCACCATGCTGAGCTATTGCATTGTCAGCATTCGCAATGAGTATGATGACTACCACTCTTTGATTCCGCTTGTGCTTTCCATCAGGCAGAGTAGAGTCATTTTGGCAGGGCCAGACAAAAAAAAGCCACGAAATATTTAAAAAAAAAGTGAAAATCGGTTGAGCCGTTTCGGGGAAATGCGACCGCAAACATTGTATTGTGTATTTTTGCAACCTTTCCCTATTTAGGTGAGCTAAGAAAAGAGCCTCGCATGCTTAGCATATTGAGAACATTCGAGAACAAATTAGTAAGCACATCTAAAGCATTTACCCATGCACCTGTCACACTGGCACAAGAAGTAGTAGTTCTGCAGCAGTTCCGTCTGCCGGTCGTACGGTGTCTTCATTAAGTCGATGTACGATATTCGTATCTGGAAATTAAAAATAAACAAGTTTAGGATGTACAATTATTTTATTATCTATTAGAAACACCAAAATCTATTTACATTTTCCAAGAGTGTATGTTAGCGTATCTATAGTGATATTCTAAAGAGGTAAGTTTATAGGGTTGTAGGGGGTTATTTCTGGATCTGGGACGGGACTGCATGTCGTAAGAAAGCGGTTCCTGGATCCCTCTCGACTCAGGCGCAGAGTGGCACACCGTGTGGTTGTAATCGGTTCGATTCCGACGGTGGGGTGAAGGCCCGAGAAACCCTTTTTTTCCAGACGTTAAAAAAGAGGGTTATCTCTGGATCCACTGAACCATGTTTTTACCAATAGAAAAACACCTTATCTGTGAGTGTCATAGACTATATCGAAAATTTTTAACTCAAAAAAAAAAATATTTTATTTGTTTGCATTAATGTGTATTAAAATCTCAATATTTTAGTTTATGTAATTTTATCTGAATTGAGTTAATTATTATATTTATTTGAAACACACACAAAATCATGGGTAGTATACCCATGATTTTGTGTTTCTACAGTCGATTTGTCCAGCCAAAAGTTGCCTATAAGAGATTGCTTTTTAGCGATAAGGCCGCCATTTGTATATGTATGTACATATTGTTTAGCTCAAATATAACTGTATCAATTGGTGTACAATAAAGTTTATTCTATTCGATTCTTTTGACCTACTATACCACGTTAGTTATACGAGTTAATACTATACCACGTTAGTTATACGAGTTAATACTATACTAACTCGTCGTGTTAGTATCAACTTTACTTTTCCTTGCAGTGATGTTGTCCTACTATTTTGGCCCAACATACATACATAGATACATTTACATATTTCTTCAAAGACACAAGCAGAGGCATATAAAATGCTCAGGATATTGACAATATGAATAGTATTTAAAGTTAAATATATAAATAAATATTTATTTCTTGAACATTTTACACACCACGCCATCTAGTACCAAGCTAAGCAGAGCTTGTGTTATGGGTACTAGACAACTGATATAGGTACTTTTTTTGTAAATACATACATATTATACATGGAAAACACCCAAACTCCGAAACAAATATTTTCAGATCATTCAAACATTTGGTCCGCCCCGAGAATCGAACCCGAGACCTCAAGCACAACAGTCGCATACGTTACCACTGCGCTCAAAGGCAGTGGTCTATTAGTTAACACTTACGACTTTGGTGGTGACACTCCTTCTCAAATCCATCACCACAAGGATTGTGTTGTAACTTTATTTTAATATTAGCTTTTGTCCACGTGTATGTCGGTTATCGCGGTAAAGCATTTCTATGTCAAATATCACTGAAATCAGTGCAGTAGTTTAGCCGTGAAAGTGTAACAAACAGAGTTTCTTTTCGAAAATATAAGTATGTACACTAGTATCGTATTTTAAATAATAATAATCTTATACCTAAATTGTTCAACATACCTGATTCCAATCTAAACAAGACATGTCCCTGATGGCTCTAATGTTGATGGTCTTCCCGTCGAAGGTGGCCACGGCGTTGGGATTACAACTATGGTCCAGTATAGACGAGGCTAGATATATGCCCGTGCCTATTGAGTTCATGTCTATATCCAATATCATAAAGCTATTTATTACCATCTGAAAATAAACATTATTATATACAACATAGTGTTTGTTATAGTCTGGCCACGGTTTAAAAGAACTGGAGGTATCATATTTTCTTAGTTCGCTTAGTCGTATACACTATGACCCTGCGTCTACCGTAGGAGAGACACGCTTCGGCATGCATGGGCCGGCTCGACCGGAGTGATACCACGGCCTCACAGAAAACCCCCAAGGCCGACAACGCACTTGTGACGCCTCTGGTGTTACGGGTGTCCATGGGCGGCGGTATCGCTTACCATCAGGCGATATTCCTGCTCGTTTGCCCCCTAAACCATAAAAAAAAAGTTACATGGGTTAACAAAAAAAGTTTTTCGGTAATTCTGAAACTTTTCACGAACATGCTAGTTACTTATAATATAACAATGCTTTATTAACACTTACTCTTCCATATAATCCCATAAGTTCTACAGTATTTGGCAGAGAGATGTCTTTTAGAAAATCGTACAGAACCACACACAGCGACGTGAAATGATCCATCCGTTTCATGTCGGCCTTCAAGTCTGAATAGTCTGTAAAAAATTACATTATCAATAAATGTCTCGCTTATTCAGAAGAAATGAAGGATACGAACGAAAATATGATGGTAAAAGGAGGATATGATGGTAATGAGAATGGCGTACAGGTTTAAGCGATAACCTGGCCGTTTCTGTTGTGCTGTGTATTGTGGGTTGGATTCCTTACATCTATTGTATATAAGTCTCATATCACGTATTTGCTTAACCGAAACCGAAACAAACCGATTTTCATTTTTTTAAATGTGTATTTTGCTCCCATGCCTAAGATCAGGATATCTTAGGAACGTCAGCAAAACATATGTTTAAAAACACACTGTTAACATCACCCTTAAACAAATAGGAGCCGAGCATGATTGAAAGGAGATGCAGACGATGTTGCGTGTGTCAGTTGTATTTTTTAGACACTTGTGCAATGAAAACATTTTTTTGTTATGTATTAGTGGACAAATGAACAAACGGTATCGTCCGATGGTAAGCGATTACCGCCGCCCATGGACACTCGCAACACAAGAGGCGTCAGCAAACCGCGCTTGCGCTGTTTCACATCGGTTTTCTGTGAGGCCGTAGTATCACTCCGGTCGAGCCGGTCCATTCACGCCGAAGCGTGGCTCTCCCACGTTAATCTAAGTTATCTAGCTAAATTGTCTGATAGAAAATTAATACATAGAAGACATCCCAACGCTAAGTCTTCGCAGAATCCTTTGACCACATTACGAGGAGGGAAGGCGATGACCTCGAAAGACTGATGGTGACGGGTACGTTAGAGGACAAAGTACAAATAGGCCGTAGCCCGTTACGCAGGGTAGAGCAAGTTTCCTCTACTCTCGGCACTATGATTCATGCTGCCCTACACACTGCTCAAAATAGAAACATGTGGCAAGCTATCACTCGCATTCTATCCCTATTTGGAGACATTTCCCCAAGGTACAATGCCGTACCTACAAAACCGTAGGTAGGTGGCCCCAGGCACGTCGGGGTTCCAGGGTTTTCCTTTCGCACCTAGTTCCTCGGTTTCTAGTACCTGAGACGGCGTGCGGTTTTAGTCGGTTCGAGTCCGACATGATCACCAGTCGGTGGTATCCGAGAGCGAGGGTGATTTCAGCATAGAAATAAAAAAGGTATCACGATCTTCAGAATTGAGGATAATGACACAAGGAGGAACCCGCCTCTAGTTGTGGCGGTAGAGAACAGACGTAAATTGCTGCCCCAACCACCATCAGTGGTAATAGTTGGGAATAAGGTTTATTTTTAAATTTATTCCCAACCTCCTCCGGTTGTTGGTGGTGTCAGTTTTAGAAATTCTCGTTGGGCGTAAGCCCTTTTTTGAAGAAGAGTGCCTCTACATTTTGAATGTAAACTAAAGATATATACTATTTTTGTTCGTTCAGAAGCTCGTCAAAGTTCAATAAAAGGGCTGGCAACGGGCCAGTAAAATAGATTTATTGTTATGAGCAGTTATTTGTACTCGTAAATACCTACATTTTATTTATCTGCCGGTTTACGAAACAGCTAGTTGTGCAAAAGAGATTTATGTAAATCACTTGTGTGACTTTTATATTATTGTTTACTAAACTTTGGGAGCGACTTCGTAAAAGGCGTTCCTTTTACGAAGTCGCTCCCAAAAGCAAAAGTTCCGTTGACTGTGTAACAGGAAGTCGAGAATACGCGTGCTGTTTGATTGGAGCAATGAGCACGCGCGGTGCTAAAGATCGCTGCCAGTTAGGTGATATATCAAATATTACACATGACTACTGCAAGGTGTGCTCCAATCTCAAAAATTCAGTTAAATGGTACATGAAAAAACATGTCAGTGGTCACACCTCCGAAAAGATTTTTACTGTTTTTTTGATAAAATAATAGGCTTTATTTTTAGCCTCCTACCCACACCACTATTTATAATTAAACGTAAAAGAAACATTCTTGTTACTTTCTATTAGATAGGCTATTATAAATATATGGCTATATAAGAAATTAGCCGGTTCAGCTATTTATCTATACAAATAAATAAAATTGGAGTGTCTGTTTGTAATATTAAAATAACCGCTTTTACTAAATACATGTGTTTGTTTAGGTAGGTTTAGTAAAATATTAAGTTTAGTAAAATATTATTATAAACAGAATTTAAAAAAAAACATATGATCTATTATTAGATAGATAATATTTTTTGAAGATAAATATTATTTTTTACAATTTTTTGTCTTGTTTGTTCCGGCTAATTTCTGAATCGCCTCTACCGAATTTTAACGGGACTTTAACTGGCAGACAGCTGATGGTATAAGGAGTAACTTAGGCTACTTTTTAGACTAGCTTTGCCCTGTAACAAGTAACACCGTGGGGCTTGGCTAAAGCACATAAGGAAAAGCAATGCCGTCCAAATATAGACGGACATTTAATTATTTATTTATTTAATTTGGGAGAACAAACAGATACAAATTCATCTTACATCTATTGTTAACAAGGAAATATATATAAATGTGTAACTTACAACGTTATCCTCGTGTTACTATTTGTCTATATTTATTCTAAATACATACTCTACATTTCGTTTTAAACCTATAAAAGCTCAAACATAAAATCATACGTCACAATGACGCATAATCTGATGAATCGATTAATACGAGAATTGGCTCAAACATCGAATTCAAGTCGTAACTCACCGCTCACGAATGATAAATGGCATTCGAAATAGCATCAACGTGAATCAAGGTAAGTTACAAGTATAAATGCGATTCATTTGAGTTATATTCTTCAGGAAGCGCTGCTATTGGATTGAACTTTCATTTCATTATAATTCGTAATTTGAATCGAACACAAATCGAACGGAGATCTATGACGAATTTCGATATTTTCTTCAAAGGAACTACATATACTACCTAACCCATGCCACTTCGTCTTTATCTGTTTTCAATCGTGCTCGGCTTCTATTGGTATAAGCGTGAAGTTGCCTATCCTATCCTAGACACTTACGTGAAAACACAAATTTAAATAAGAAAATCTGACATATTATTAGTTTCGGAGTTGACAGTGAACAACAACGTGATGCGACGATTATCTTTATTCTTCTACATACATTTTTTTGGGCCTAATTACACCACTGGTAGACACCAAACTCATAAAACTTAAACTGCACAGTTGCTTGTTCATAAGTGACACCAATCTTTCTCGCAAACTGAATGTTTGTGTCTTATTTTTTTTCACGATACTTATACATAAATACTTATACGTTTGGCCTTAACACTCTCCTGAGAGGAAACCCGAGCCCAGCAGTGGGACATTATGGGTTGTTGATGGTACATAAATAACAGTAACAAAAGATATATACGTACGCGACATCAAATCCTTCCACATCCTGAATGAGCTTCCAGAATAAAAAGACCTGAAGGAATGCCCGTCGCCCCTTTGCAATCGGTTGATAATCTTCGCCAGCATTCGCGCTCCATCGGGCAGGATCTTGGGAGTAATTCTTTTAAAGTTTGCGCATTCCCACTGAAAATAAATTATGTGTTTTGTTTATCGTTATTAGTTTTACTATTCGTTCGCAGAAGAAAGAAACTGATGGATCTTTGTGCGGAATATGTGCAGCATTGTAGGTATATCTTCGAAGAAATCTATATATTAATAACGCGAAACGAAAATTTTGTACCCCTTTTTATAAAAATTATGGAAAAGAACTAAATTGAAATGTATATAGAAGTGTGTTAAAAGCTTAAAAAAATAAAAAAATAAAAGAATTATGGTCGAATGTCTACCATTGGGCGACAACTAGTCTGCTACTTAAGTAGTTTCATTAATAATTTTAAAGATTTAGTTTCTGAACTTGGCATGAAAATATGTAAAAAACGTAGGAACAAAATCCTAGAAACTAGTAGTACTATATACGAAAACATTGGTACCCAGAATGAGATTCATCTTGTTTTAGCCGACTTCAAAAAGGAAGAGGTTATCAATTCAACTGGGTGATCCGATTTTCATGATTCTTTTTTTTATTTGAAAGCTGGTGCTTTCCATGTGGTCCCATTTCAATTTGGTCCAGTTTTTGAGGTCAGTTTTTTTTGTTAAAATTTGTGATTATTATGGTACTAACTAATGAAACGAATCTCGCAAATACTGTAAAGATGTACTGTAATTGTGAGTTTTAATGGTCCATGAATGTGAGATTTTATTAAAATATATTGCTTTAAAGAAAAATGTTTACGTTTGTACTTTGGTACTGTTGAGAGGTAGGGAACAAACCGGTTTATCTATACTCGACAAAGAGATTAGTATAATTTTTCTGTGTTGAAACTGTTTTTTTTATAGATTCTAAGTTCATCAAGGCTGAATTCTTGCAATTATTTCACTTCATTTTCAACTGCAATGTCCTGAAGGATATAAAAAAAGATTCCTTTCATTTTAGGACAAAAAATTTCTTTGGTTTTGAGACATATTTATTTATTTGAGGAGTTGAAAACGAAACATATATATTATAGGTCATACCGAGACACAAATTATTACTAAAAATATCGGTTAATGAAAAGAGGTTGCCCAAAAAAAGAATGCTATATGTACTTGTGTATAAATTATACATTCGTTCAAAATAGTTTTAACCTTTTAGTTTAGATGTCATTTTAAATCTTCAAATGGTGGATAAACGTAACATACAGTAAAACAACACGAACATATGCCGAACAGAAATCAAAATACCGTTCCGAAATATTTTCATCCAAACAAAAAATAATATAAATAAAATAACTCCCAATTAAATTACGATTCAACGAAAAAACAGGATGAACGTTTGTAACATTTCAGAAACGTATATTTCTTTCGTTTGCATCGTTTATTTTCAAATTTACGATCGATAAAAATTCTGATGCTCATATAAACGCCACGTACATTGTTTTAAAACCATTTGTAAATTTATAAACACATTAGAAGCTCTGATGAAAGAACACATGACTACAACCACACACGTATTATGTGTAACAATAAACTGTTGGTCCACTAACCTTTGAAAATATTAATTTCATCCACAAATAGATACATCGACATAGTATCGAGTACATAGTTTATAAGTGGACTTTGAACGTACACTTGTCGTCACGTCAAGCTGTCACGCGTATTAAATACCAAGGCACGTTAGCAGTTACAATGAAAGAAAATTATAAAGAATATTGTTCGCAAGCACAAACACCACACACCCACACAGGTGACGAAGTTTATGAGGAAAGGTACTTTTAACGCCACATTCACTAGAAGACAATATTCTGGGCGAGTTTCTCAGAAGAATACAGTGTATGGGTAAGGATTGTGGAATTCGTCAGATCAGATAACTGAGGTTTGTGGCTCATTTGACCAAAGGTAGTAAAGTTTAGTAAAAGCCATAACGAGTGCAGGAAAATGACAATTTCAAACACGGTCACTAAACTTGTGGGGACAAACTAGTCTCTAAATTTCATTGGAAAGGTTTTTAATTATCATTAATAAGCGCGTCTTTAATTATCATTAATAAGCGCGATGAGATGCGACATGGGATGAGAAATTTAACTTTAATTTGAATTAGATACAAACTCGAAAGGTTTGCATACTAAAAATAATTTATAGTTTGTAGTAACGCCATTTATTACAAGATCTGCTTATGTAAAACTCGTAACAACCTACACGCAGAACATTTAAAAAGCACTAAGAATACTACTATACCTTAGAAATGAATGCCAGAGGCCAAGCTTCTGGCATTCATTTCAAAGATAATAGCTAGACAGGTATAATACCCTTAACAAACATCATCAATCGAAGTAAACCATTGAATGAAGTTGTAAAGATAATGAATATACATAATCACATGTCTATATAAAATATATGTATCTGCAAAGGGTGGGTAGATGAGACAATATTGGTTGTCTGTTCCGTCAATCAGGTATTTTTGACCCAATAATAAGAGTAAGGAATATGTATGTTTCTTTTAATTTTTTTTAATCTGATAATTTACGTCTCTATATCATAGTAAAAAATAGGTTTGAAAATAGTCAAACTAATTTTCAAAGTGAAATTTAAGACACTGACTAAATTTGAGCTATTCAAACGCCGCCATTTTGCGCGCGCTTTTGACACACCCAATGACGTCATTGTCATTTCGTGTTTGTTTACTATTCAGTATTTCAGTTACTTTATACTTATTTACAGTCTTAATTGTTATAAAAATCATAGAAAAAAGTTATTTTTCTAACAAACACTACTAACACAGTTTGAATTTCGACTGCGATAATTTCGATGCGCACTTCATCGACTACAGACGTCACATTATGTTTCCACCAATAGTGACGCGTTTTGTGAGCTTGGATTTCCGTCCCTTAACTATCACTTTTTATTTAATATTTGTTGGGTTTAAATAATCACTAAAAATACCTTTCAAATATATTGTAAAGACAATAAAGCATATAGAAAAACATATTTGAGACAAAAATGTTATGCATATTCCCTATTGTGTAGTGAAAGATTGGTAGGCGAAAAAGAAAAGCTGCGAAACGAGATAGTTGACTAAACGGTTGGCCTAGTGGTTTCAGTGGTCGCCACACCGCTTCCTACTACGCCAAGTGTTGTGGGTTCAAATCCTACATGGGACAACACTTTGTGTGATCCATAAATTGTTGTTCTAAGTCTGGGTGTACTTTGTGTCCGTTTCATGTATGTTTGTAAAGATCCCCGTGACACAGGAATGTATATTCAAAATAAGGGAACTGCCTTTAAAAAAAAAAGTAGTAGATGATTGCTCGAACTGGATTAATCTGGGCAGTGTAAGTATATGCCCAAGATGGTCATGATCATATAAGTATATTGATTTAGATAAGTAAATTAATTTTATATTTAACACCTCATTGTAAATTTTGGTTTGAATGAGCATTGGTTTAGTTTTTAAGTCACTTTTCATTCCTGGCTGTTTTGTTTAATAAAAATATACTTTGGTGCTTGCCAACTTTCGTATTACGTGCAAACTGACATGCCTCGTAAATTATATAAAAGAAACATAATCTTGGTCTAAAATAAGTTTTTCTGCTCAGAAATAGATTTTTATGTAAGTGTGTCGCAAGTTTCCGGTATTGTATAATGCAAATGCTCAAATTTATAATTTAAGACCTTTACCATCATCGAACAAGTTTATTCGATATCACAATTGCTCTGCTAGCGACTATTTATTACTTGGTCTGCCCCCCTAGTGAAATTAAAATTCTATGAAATGGACGTTAATTGAAAACTACTAAATTATTGGGAAAGAAGTCTCTAAGTCGCGTTATCAAAACAAAATATTAGCCAATAAAGCAAGGCATTAGCGTTAGTGATTGAAGAAGTAAGGGCTGGCGTTTTAACGTAAACCTTGTGGTAGGTCTGTACCTACCACAAGGTTTAAAATATGTATATATCTTAATAAAATATTTAAATATTTTTTAATCTTTCTCAAGTTATAAAGTGATCAAAGAAACAACGGTAGTAAAATAACATCACCCTATCCATGACAGAATTCATTCTCGGTCACGCAGTGGTAGCGTATCGATGATATTATAAAAAGGGTAGATATCGCACAATCTCGCGCTAATTGTTGCAGACAAATGTAGTTAATTGTCGTGATTTCATTTAGTCGGTTAATAGAAGCTAGCGAATAAGCACGTTGTTAAAGCGCATTCGCGGAGTGTTAATATTATTACCAAAATGCCGAGCTGAGTATTATGAAGGTGAAAAAACTATGATTACAAGTTAAATAAAAAAGGAGTTACATACCAAGCGTAAGTTTTTATAAGTACGTAATATTTGTGTATTGTCAAAGTTTTGTTTCCCATTTACTGAAATTATTAAATTAAATTCTGTTTGTTGTTAAGAAACGGTAAATAAGGGATAGAGAATATGATTGTAACTGCAGTGCGACAAGGACACCGTGGGAGAGCCACGCTTCGGCATGAATGGGCCGGCTCGACCGGAGTGATACCACGGCCTCACAGAAAACCGGTGTGAAACAGCGCTTAAGCTGTGTTTCATCGAGTGAGTGAGAATACCGGAGGCCCATACCCCAATCCAACGCCCCCTATCCCCCTCACCATCCCCCTTCACCCCAGGCCGCCATAGTGTGGGTCACCATGCTGCATTGTTCTTTTTCGCATTGAGGATGGTGACCACCACTCTTGGATTCTGCTCATGCTTTCCATCAGGTAGGGCAGAGTCATTTTGGCAGCATACATATAAAAAAAAAAGGACAACTAACCGGTGGCTTGCATGCGTCATAGAAGGGATATCGTAGGCACAATACATAGCGTCCGTGTCAGAGACACAGATTAGACAGAGGTACAGAAGGTCTAAAGTCTAGTATGAGTTCAATCAACAACCCATAAAGACCCACTGCTGGGCTCGGGTCTCCTCTCAGGAGAGGGTTAAGGCCATACGTACCCACGCTGGCCAAATTCGTGTTGGGAACTGGCAAGAATACGTTGTGGCTACGTAAATCTAGCCGTTGGATGTTTTTAAGCCGCCCGAAGGCCTCCAATTAAGCTTCACGACTGCTATCGTATGATAACAACCGGGATCGACTGCTTAACGTGACCTCCGAATCACGGAGACGCTCATGGTAACATGCCACCAGCGGTCACCCATCCAGGTACTGACCGTGCCGTCGTTGCTTGCCCTCGGTGATTGTTTCTAATCAACGAGTGCAACTGGGCTATGAGCGCCTCGCCTCATCTCATAGTATGAGTACATTTCACATCAACTCGAACATCTGCATCCGCACTGTAACCTTTACCAACCACAGCGCCGAACGTGGCGATCGAAGAGTTGTAAAATAAACTCACACTAAGGCTGTTACATCAATATTCGACTATCATAAAACATTTGAACTTAAAAAGTGTAATTCTACACGAATAAATAAATTGAAGTCTATGATTGTAATTTCAAATTAACAGTTATTCATTAAATGCAAATTAAAGTATCTACACATATATGGTACTTACATAAAAAATAACTAACCTTTTTGTCTTTCTGTCTGTTAGTTCGAACTAATCTCAGGAAGGTCTAGATCGATTTTGACGGAACTTTCACGAGAAGATAACTGCCGAAGTACTTATAGTTATGTATAGTTTATAGTGACTAACATACCTTATGATCTATCCACGCGTCTCTTTGGCACGCCCGCCCGCAGTAGTGTACGTACTGGCATCCTGAACATTTCAGTACCTTGCCCCTGAAATAAAAGCGACACGGTCAACAGTTGATCTTGTGTAGAAAACAAAAGACAACACCTGATGTTGTTTTTTTATTCCATTCTATTAAACCACCATTCAAAAAAAGGTGGGTTAACAAACGATTTAATTATTTTTTGATTGAAATAATTCTAAGCACTCATGATGTGCACTTTTTTGTAGAAAATATTTTTCCATAGAAACTCTTCAAAACTTTAAAATATATTAAAACTAGTTTATGCCTGCGGCTTCGCTTGCATAAAATGTTTCACACATACTTTCATAGCCTATTTAACCCACTAAGGAGTGGCATTTTGAAAAATACTATATTTTGACAAAATTTAAAGCAAATTCAAGAATACAAATTTTCATCCCCTATTTTACCTTCTTAGGGGTGGCATTTCCAAAATTCCATTCTCAGTGCTCACTTACATTATATAAAGAACCTACAGGCAAACAAATTGATGTATCGCCAAATAGTAAGTGATTACCGCCATCCATGATCGGGTGTCCAGCAACACCAGAGGCTTCATTATTTACTGATATAAATAGTTGTACCGCATATTATTTTTAAAATATTTTATGAATTTATCAGTCAATATCAAATTCCAGTGCTATTTTGTAAAGATATAATTCAATATTGCTTATGTAATAAATACTTTTGGGTTACTCAATAAAAAATTTGATTCCATATCCAGCAAGAAATGGAGCTTATTAAAAGTTTAAATTATGTAAAAAAGGCATATTTTTAGTAGAGAAAATCTGAGAATATTAAAGACTTAGTACTAGTTAATCTATACAAATAAATAAAAATGGAGTATCTGTTTGTAATATTAAAATAACCTCTTTTTACTAAATATATATGTATGTATACACTATACATATACATTTTTATCTGTCTGTCTATTTGTTCCGGTTGGACAGATTTTGACGGGGCTTTCACTAGCAGATAGCTGATGATATAAGGAGTAACTTAGGGCACTTTTTAGACAAGCTTAGCCGCGTAACGATACCAACTGCTGTTGTTGTACTACCGGTTCATCGGGTAACACCAATGCAACGGTAGAACACCCAATTTGCAATTTTTAGTTTACTTTAATTAACTCTAAGGCATATGATAACTGTAGTTATATTTACAGGAATTCTATGTATAATTACATAGTAAAAAAATATTTATTTTAATAGAAAAACATCATTACTTTTGAAACATGTTTATAAAGTCAATCAGGGGGTATAAGTTATATGGTGTTAAAGTGAAAATTACTTACTTCTCTAAGCAATTATCGCACCGGCTACCTTGCTCCTTCGACGATAAAACAAAAGCAAAGGGTTGTTCACTTAATATTAAATCACCTGCTTTTATGGAAGAATCAGTATTTCTGTACTTATTTTTCATTTTGTTAAATAATTATTATAAAGTTCTAGCATAGGACTAAACCGTACGTCTTCGGTACAGAATGTATTTGGAATGTCAAAGTTCTTACTACTAGTTGCGAGGTGTTCTTTCGAATGACGAAAATATTATTTGGCCTCGGGCGCTACCTGCTAAGCCAAAATTAACTACTGAACACCGGTTACATTATTTTTAGTGAAGACGCGACCGCAGCCGGCTCCAAAGCGAAAACAAAGAAAAAACAACACTATTATTAGAATGTTATTCCATCATGAAGAAAACGTGAAGTATACAGAACCTATTTGCATGACTTAATTTGTCTTAGTTTTCTTTCCTGACTGACTGACAGCAAGATAGTAAAAGCAAATCAGAACAAAATAATAAAGAAAGATACACTTAAATAATCCAGGCTAGAAAAAATCTGGCGTGTCAGTCATGGCAAGCAACTATTGTTGTGACACTTGTGACAGCTAGATCTTACCGATTATTATATATAGGCTCTCAAAAAAAAAATTGTAGTAAACTCAATCCAATAAATATATAGTTATGCAGTTGTATTAAAAACAAACTCTTGTTTTAAACAAACTTAGTTTTCTGTAAAAATATTTTAATTTAATTTATTTAATAAAAACTAACGATACCTGCTACAATTCACTGCTGGATCAGTCACAAAAGTGATTTTATGAAATCAGAAACAATTACTGTATTTAATTAAAATGTCATGTAATTAAACCTGCCAAAATACCGGTACAATATACATTCTGGGCAGTGGATTTTACAGAGTACATTTGCTTCGAAGTAGACAAGTACCTTGGTTAAGAAAAGTTAGGGATACGATATTTTGAATTTAAAAGAAAACACCTGATCGACTATGTATAGTAAGGAAGAACTATTACAAGTCAGTACTCTAATGAATTGTTTGCCAAAGTAACTTAACTCAGCCTGATGGAAAGCATGGCCAGATTCCAAGAGTCATCATATTCATCATAATATCATTCATTCTGTATCATTGGGCTTACAGTTTCGCACTCACCAACGCAACACATCTGAATAAATGTTGTCATTTTATTTGATTTTCCGTGAGACGGATCAGCCGCCGCGGTCGCAATTACATTCACACCCTCCCTCTTCGTCCGACTTGACAACTCGTTACTTTTTGCTATACGTCAATAAAACCTGGCTTTAAGGAAAATAAGGCCGTCATAATGTGGGCCACCATACTGCATTGTTCACATTTGCTATGAGGATGGTAACCACCACTCATTAGAATTTTCATCTAATTTATACTGCTAAAATACCGGTATTCAAATAAATGTATAAAGTTTAAAAAAAATGAATGAATGAATAATGAACATATTCAACTCCAGATCCTGCACTAAACTAAAGAGTATATGTGTTCTGTGAAACTAAATGTAAATAAATACAGAGTAGTGAGCAGAGCAATATCAGCAGTAAGGTTTATTTTGTAAACGTGAATTTATTAATTCAAAAGTTTACTCAAAAATGTCTCTGATTGTGACAAAAGCAGCACTGGCTTTGAAAAATGCTGAAAGTAATTTTGAATTTGTCAAATTTGAAGCACATAAACCGAAAAAGAAGAAGGAAGCAGATGACAAATTAACAAGCGATTTTAAATCCGAAGAGAAATCATCCAAGGACTTAGACCTGAAAAAAATAAGGCATGAAGTACTAAAATTTGGCATGTCTCGTTTTGATCCTTCGAATAAACAAGAGGCGAAAATTGCACTGGCAGTCAGTTTAGGTTATATGCACATTTTTGTAATTTTTTTTCAGATTGTTTCTATAATATTTTTTTGTGGTATTTTGTAAACGGACTCTAACCTGTTTTAATTTTTTTAATCAATCTGTTCCTAAATTCACTTTTCAGGCGCCAAGCCTCCAAAAAAACCATATGTGAACTATAAAGAATTAATGCAGAAAAGAAAAGAAGAAAAACTGAAAGCCCAAGAAGAGAAGCAGTTGATGATGTCTAAGAGTATTTTACACACAGGCGGCAAGAAGAAGAAAAAAACTAACAATGATGTTGGACATTTATTGAGTAGCTATGGAAAGGTATATTTGTTCAGTTTATTTTACAAGTGAAATAATATTCGGGCAAGGCTCGACCATGTAGCCTTGCCATGGTCCCAATGACGCAATAGGGAGCAAATTAGTGAACATGATCATTTGACAAAGTGATCACCATTTGTTAAAATGTTTGAAACTCAGTACTCAGAATGTTTGTTTTTTTTGGTAGGCAATATATGTATTTATGATTGTCTCATCAGCTGACCTACTGGCGTTCTTGGACAGAGGAACTGTTAATTTCTTTGCCTGCTTCATCATATAGAAAAAAATTGCATTTACTGATTTCTAATTTAAAAAGTAGTAATAAAAATTGTTCAATAGTTTCACAGTTAAGACCTACAAACATTCAATTGTTTCCTATGAATATTAATAAAGATAAAATGTCTTTGAAAAGTATTTTCCTTGAATTTGCAAGCCTAATATTATATTTTTTTGAGTATTTATGTTGTGTTGCTAATGTATAGGATTTGTATTCTGATCTTAATAGCATTCGCCTGCTTAAAGTAATGAAATTGGTCAAAGGAGAATGGCGAATTTTGTACCGCTGGTGATATGTTACTAATGGTTTAAGATTTATACCATCTTTGATAGATGGTATAAATCTGGGAGCTGTCTTAATAAATTTCATGCATTCATTGTTTTTAGAACTGCTACGAGGGTTTGAATTCTGCTCATAAAGTTGTGAAAACTGCATTATCAACATGCTATTCTACATGTTCCAAACACACCATGCTTAAAGTCCAGTTAGTCCGAAAACTAGATAGTGTTGTGTATCAGATAACCAAAATATTTTATATTGTTTTAAAATATATAATACATAAAAAACTGATAAAACATTTGAATTAGTTATGAATGAATAAAATATAAAATTCACTTGCAAGCGCAAGTGAATTTTATAATAAAGCATCATTTTATTGAGGGGTCAAGAAAATTTTATGCTAATGATTTTGATTTAAAAAATAATTTAATACACCATCTTGTTAATGATAATGATATTTCTATATATAATATCATTTTAATTTAAAAACCTTTTAACACAATGTTGTAAAAGTCTGGGAATTTAAAATGTTATTATCCGGTGATATTAGCAACCAAATAAATACAAAAACAATCCCTACCATGAGATACACCAGGCACCACAAAAGTCCCTCACAAATCTGCCTTTGTCCTTTTAATTCAGTTTAAGCTGTTCAGATTCATTTTGAAATTAATGAGGATTAGATTAGAGAATCAACAACTTGCTTATTCTACAGTATTATAGGATAAATTTGTTTTTGAAAACCCATTCCATTCTTATCTATAAATTAACTTGTAAAGCAAAAGCTTTGTACCTCTTTTTACGGAAATTTCGCAAACAGAGGAGTATGAAATTTGGCACAAGCAGAGTTTATATCGAGGAGATGTACAATAATATTGTTTTTATTTCAGGTTCAGAAAAAAGATTTAAAGAAAAATAATGAAAAAGGTGGGAAAAAGAAGAAGAAGAGATGATAATTGAAGAAATATTACACTTAAATAAATGAATATATTATAAACCATTTATAATATTTTATTTGCTAATTAAATAAGGCCATAACAGAACTTGACCATAACATAGCCTGCGAGGAGTACCACAGAAAGTACTACAAAAGCTTTCGCACGCTTCCTTTGATCTGTGTTTAAAAACGGACAACGACTCGGGTCGACAACACCTTTCTTTTTCCGTGGAGAGATCCTCACGGGCCCGTGGAGCCTGAAAATTTACTCAACAAAACTAATGCCTTATACAATTAATATTTAACAATTGTTACTACACATCATTGTGAAAATTTAATTGGATTTTACGATAAGTTAATTCATTACATTCATCAGATGACAAAGAGCTGTGTTGTAATTTGTAACAATTATATATATCATTGAAGCAACACCTACATACCTCATTTTTATAATTCATTCAGATCCTCACTCACTAGGTGAAACACAGCGCAGGCGCTGTTTCACACCGGTTTTCTGTGAGGCCGTGGTATCACTCCGTTCGAGCCGGCCCTTGCATGCCGAAGCGTGGCTCTACTACGAGGAAATGGGTCACTGATGTCATTGTGAAAGTCTAATTATTTTATATAAAGTTAAATCGTTACATTATTATTATTACTGCATAATGTCGAGGGTACTTTACTGTACTCAAATATTAGGAGGGCCGAGCTGTTGGGAACTATATTATCGTTTAACGAAAAACCACCACACTTATCTGTGTACACAAATTATTTTTGTCGAATAGGTTAATTTAACATAGTGAATTTCTTTTGTGGCAACATTGACTTCACGCGCTCGCAGCCAATCATTGACTGGGTGGTGGCAGAAGGCGTGGTGGAACGCCAAAAGTCATTGTTGCAGCCAGTATCGTCGTGCAGGTCGTAGTAATCAAATGAATATCAAATATATTTCATATACGTTACATATGAACCGGTAAGTGATCATACCTAATAAGAAGTACCCACTAATATTGTAATAATGTTAAGCTAACGTAGAGTTAATCCAATGTTGTAAGTTAACTAAGGTTATGTTAAATTACGAAGTGTAAGTGACGCATAAAATGGTAAATGAATGTTTTAGAATTTCGTTACAGTATATAGTCACGAAATTGTATAAACCTATTCTGAGTTTTTCAATAATCCCCTAACATAGGCATTAAATGGCTTAACTCTAAAATTAAATACAACAAAACAGTTTATAAAATTTATTCTGTAAACAAATACAATTTATATATAATATTTTTTTCCAGTAGCGGATTTACATATTTGTTGGCAGTATATCAGCTGCCCTTTTCATTCATTTTTAAAAGACAACTCCCGCATTAGGAATATACATTGACCTATTCACGTAGACGACGAAGCCTTTAACTACAACTTGTGGAAGACATATCCGCATGGATGATTCCTTGGATGGAATCATTGGGAAGAAATTTTATGTTTTCACACTCGTCTCGGATGCGGAGGTAGGAGCAGCTGTTCTACGGATACGTTACAAGACTACTGCCCTCGGACTAGACAGAAAACATACCAGAGTCGAACGAAACCGAAAGTCATGTATTTTATTGGTAATAAATTCTCCACCAATGTACCTTCACTAATATACTGAGAGATTTTCAAACTTTAGAAACTCTGGTTCGGTTTTGAACCAGAGTTTCCTTAGCTTATCGCGTTCAAACAAACAAACTGTTTAGTTCAATAATATTAATCACTGATAAATGGTAAATAATTGTGATGATGGTAAGTTTCACGTGTAATAATAATTAACTAATTAGCATATTAGGTTAATTTCTATCATATTTGGGTTATTAAATTTCTTTTTAAATTGGCATGGCAGTTCTAATATTGAATAGATTTAATAATGATTAAAGATTATAATTAGGTAATTGCAGCCTCCTAATAATTATTTTGAGTCACCAATAAATTAGCCTAATTAGCCTCATGAAAGGGCTTTTCCAGTATGTATATAAGCGGCTCGCAATAATTATTTGGACATAATTTTTTTTTCTCATTTTTCTACCATCAGGTAACACAGTCGGGACTTGAGTACGGAACTTCTGGCAATTTCATAGTATCTCTGTAAAAATGGGTCAAGGAAAATTAATATTAATTGACACAGTTGAAAACCTTGTGCCGAACCTGCTAGCTAACTCAACGTTCATTGAAATATCGGCAAAACTAGACTCTGCCGATAAAAACTTAATAATGGATTCTTATTTTCTCAATACATCTTTAATATCCGAATATGACTCTTGTGACAAAGAGTCAGAAGAGACTGAAGTCTGGTCTATTATAGCTTATGTAAAAGATTATGAAGAAAGACTAAGAAGATCACCGGGGCCGAATTTAGCTCAAAGGAAATTGGCAAAGGACAGTGTGTGTTCACGGTTAAAACAACCTACCAAAGTTAAAAATTAATTGTTAATACTTTAATACCCAAAAATTAGTTTTAAGATATTTTTTATGTTATGTATTGCAATATACTAACTTGTGTATAGTCTAGTCACAGTCGGGGCAAAGCCATTGTGTTTTATACTAATGGATTGTCTGTCAATGTACTTTCTGTTTTATTTATTTATTTTTATTTAAGTCCATATATACATAATGTGTAGGGATATTGACTTAGAGTGTAGAATTAGAAAAGTATTATTTTCAGAATAAAACGGAGCAAATGAGTATTTATGTACAAATAGTAATACTTAATAAGTAGCATGAGTTCACATCATTCACATCATATATAATAATGTTTTTTTTTAAAAATTGGGTGCGATTTCATAATAATTATTTACTTTTTAATAGCTAAACCTCGCAGTGTTACCCCTAGTAGATCAACAACGGCAGGGAAGAACGGCAGAAAGGGAAAACAAAGGCCGTGGGGTTACTTTATTCTTACAAAATCAAGTGAAAGTCCCGACAAAATCGGTCCAGTCATTCCTAAGATTGGCGGGCACAAACAGACAGGCAGACAGATCAAAAATGAAATTTTATATACGTAAATTGACTGGGTGCGTTTTACTAGAAGATAAATTATTGGAGACGAGGATGGGATTGAATATGCTCTGTGGAATGTGGACATTGCTGTCATTCAATTTCAAATGGCTTGAAAATTTAAAACATGAGATGCCCTATCCTTTCAGAATACTTCCTATTTGATTTTTAATTAACTAACAATGTTATTTGAATCAAAATTATCACCATTTAGCTGTAAATCAGACACATCATTAATTTTAAACATATTTTGCCACTGGGAATAAAACAGTTAGCTAATTTCTGCCAATCAGAGGGTAAAGTAATCACTATTAATTACTATTAAAAATAAATCCTTTTTTATATTATTTGTCTTAACTCATATATGTTCACCCGACACAGACTTTAGTTTAACTTACTTAGTAGTCGAATCGACCGCGCATAATACATTTTCGTTCATATTGTTATTATTAGTCATCACATGCATTTCTCATTCTTAGTAGCCTGCCGTTATGTCATCCAGAGTAAAATAAAGACTATACTGTCACTGGGGCCGCTCTCTCCACTCCAGAAATTACAATTGTTTTAGTACCGGCGCAGTCGTCGAAAAGACTACACGCGCCTGTCGTAGATACGGTTACGCGCGACGCTCAATGCGGCATACACTCATTACGTGCTTATAGTATTTCTTCGTAGAGTATTGTTCTTTTTACAAAATGAGTCGTCCACGGTTATCACAAAGTGCAATAATTGAGGTATTACAAAGAGAAGATGAAGAAGAGAGTGAATCAGAGTTCAGCGACCAATCCATCAATCTGATGAGGTTTCATACTGCTCGGACTCAGATGAGGATGATTTGCCACTTTCGAAAATAAATAGCTATTTTACTGGGCGCGATAAAGTTACGAAAAATCTAACAATAACAGAGTGAGGCGTCAAGTGCAAATATTCTCACAGAAGATGTGGGTACTCGTAGAAAAGGTGTGGGAGTGACAACATTTACGCAAGCCTGGAGTTTATTCATTTCAGAGGATATAATTTAAAAAGTTGTTAGACATACGAACGTTTATATTAAAAAAAGCGCCATCGTATAACAGACTACGTGACTGCAAACCGACAGATGCGGTGGTAATTCAAGCACTTTTCGGATTGTTGTACATAGCGGGATCCTTGAAGACGTCACATGCTAACTTAGAAGATTTATATGCAAGTGATGGGACAGGTATTCATATTTTTCCTACTGTTATGTCAGTTAAAAGAGTAAAATGTCTATTGAATTCATTGCGGTTTGATGATGCTACTACGCGACCAGCTCGTCGTAATCTAGACAAAGCTGCTCCAAATAGAGGAGTTTTAGATATGTTTACACAAAACTGTCTTTTACCGTATTCAGTGGGAGAGAACGTCGTGATCGATGAGATGATGGTAGGTTTTCGAGGAAAATGTCTTTTTCGACAGTACATAAAATCAAAGCCCGACATATACGGAATAAAACTTTATGCACTAGTAGATGCTGGTACGTTTTACGTCCTCAATATTGAACTTTATGCTGGCAAGCAGCCTGAAGGCCCATACCAGTTGAGTAATGCTGCAGCAAACGTAGTGAAGAGGCTAATTACACCAATTTCTGGCACTAGAAGGAACCTTACAATAGACAATTGATACACCAGTGTGCCGCTAGTAAACGATTTGACCAAGGATTATAAGATTTCTGTCGTGGGTACCATGCGTAAAAACAAGAAAGAAATACCTCCTTGTTTTATAGACAAAAAACGACCCGAATATTCAAGTCAATTTGGATTTTCTGATACAGCTACACTCGTATCCTACGTGCCTAAAAAGAAAAGGTCTGTAGTTCTAATGTCATCACTCCATTGTGCTGCAGAAATTGATGAAAGCACAAATGAAAAGCGCAAACCCAGCATCTTTACTTTTTACAATAAAACAAAGGGGGGTGTCGATGAAGTCGATAAAAAAGTAAAAACGTATTCAGTTTCTAGGAAGAATAATAGATGGCCATTGACACTGTTTTTTCGTCTTCTGGATATTGCAGGAATAAATGCTATGGTAATATTGAGGGCAAATAATGTGTCTATCCTTATAGATACAATGCCCGTAAATACATTCGCCTTTTCCTTAAAAGGCGAATGTATTTACGGGCATTAGGCACTGAATTGACAAAAGAGTACGTCCAAAAAAGAGCAACTATAGTGGGCCTCCCAAGAAAACTAAAAAGAAACATAAGGGAGCATTTGAATATGGACGTTGATGCTGCTGATACAGAAGCAGGTAGTTCTAGTTCATGCAGAGGAATCTGTAAATTATGCCCAGCCAAAAAAAAGGAGGCAATCAAAGACGCAATGTAAGTTATGTATGAAAAATATTTGCAGAAGTGATACAACATTTATTTGCAGTCAATGTTATTTAGATGAAGAAACTGATTCTGCTGAAAACTAAAGTTAATTATTTTTTATTCTTATTTTGTAATTTTTATTGTTTGACTAGGTGTATAAACTAGTCTGAGATGTGTAAAAGCGGTTTTGTGTTCCTAATTTTTGTTTTGATCCAATAAATATTTTAATATTGTTACTTGATTTAATTGTTTCATTTTCATAACTTTAATTACTTACTTTGACAATTTAGACTAATTTAATTACTTGTTTTGTCAAATTAGACTTTGTTAATATATCTGCGTACAAAGAAATAAATGATTATTGGATAATTATTGCTTTATTTCCCTTATTTATCACATAGGTCTTTTCGGTTATGCGCGCCCGCTCCCGTTACAAATGACAGCGCGCCCGCTTGAAGGTTAACATTATATTTTCTCAATTAATATTCTGGAAAATATGTGTCATAGTCCTTTTTATGTGTAACAGACTTACAAGCTCCAATATCAATTTGCATATTCAAACTCCTTTTTCCTAGTCATAATGTCATTGATGCTATATCCTGCTCTGAAATCTTTGTGATGCTTCCTAGGACTACTTTTTTCTGCTTTTCATGATGGTCATTGACCTCTTTTTCTTGTTCCAGATTGTTCCCTTTCACTGAAAATTTAAAACGGCATTTATTTACCAAGTGCCCAGGCTTCTTGCAAACAAAACATATCCATTCTTTTTTAAAACACCTTACATTATAATGGGATACATAACAACGCCTGCACTCTGTCGTCCCTTCCAATTTTTGAGATTTTGTTCTAAGCATGGCACTTGAGCTTTTGACTTGACTTTTTTACTAAATGAATATTTCCATCTGGTTGTATATACTTAGTGTCTTTTTCTGCACTCTTAAAGGCTAAAGCCATTTGAATAGTTTTCTCAAATGATAAATCATCAGGCTCTAACCGCAATGAAATGAAAACCTTATTAGTAGAATAAGGTTTTCATTTCTTAATCCACATACGAATCTGTCATAAAGTGCTTCTTTTAAAAAAGTTGTAAATAGACAATTTGCAGCTAACCTTTTGATCTGAACAACAAAATCATTAATGGACTGATTTTCTTTCTGGTAAAACTCATCGCGCTGCAATTGCAGATTTTTTAAAATATAATGCCCCTTTTAAACCTCCACTAATTTAGTGTGTTAATGAGTTCGGTACCTCTGGAGACATTAAATTGTTGAATGTTCCGTAGCTTTCAGACCCCATCAACGAGATAAACAAAGCAATCTTTTTTTTCTTCTGTAACATCATTTATAAGGAAATATTGTTCCATTCTCTTGGTGTAGGCCGAAAAATCGGTACCTACCCGATAGTTTTCTATTGACCCAATCGTGATTCCTCCTCGTCGCCAATAATTTATCTTTTATTAAAATGCACACAGTTAATTTACGGTTTAGTTTAGAATCATTACAAAGGTTCATAAATCTACATTCACCGTAATAAACTTACTAGAAATCGCTCTTGCTACCTGAGCGGAAAAAACACTTATGTCAATCTCACTTGACACTGACTGTCATCCCATATTCAAAAAAACAAGAAGTAGAAGATGAATTAGTCAAGTCAGATATAATTAAAAAAGTCACACACAGTGATTGGGCTAGCCCTATTGTCATAGTAAAAAAAAATATAAAAACATAAGAGTTTTTGTAGATTACAAAGTCACATTAAATAAGCAATTAGACACGGATCATTATCCATTGCCTGTGCCAGAAGGTATATTTGCTGAATTGACTGCAAATTGTTTTTGTGTACTTGATCTAAGTGGAGCGTATCAACAATTGTTGTTAGATAAATATAAATAAATAAATAAATATGTTCAGACATTTTAACACACAACGCCATCTAGTCCCAAACTAAGCAGAGCTTGTACTATGGGTACTAGATAACTGATATTAATACTTATATACTTTTTTTTTGTAAATACATACATATTATACATAGAAAACACCCAAACTCCGAAACAAACATTTGCAGATCATACAAACATTTGGTCCGACTCAGGAATCGCACCCGAGACCTCTTGCACAGCAGTCGCATTCGCTACCACTACGCCACAGAGGCAGTCAAAGATGAAAAGTCACAAGAGTATATGACTGTTAATTCCCATTTGGGATTATTTAGACCTACTTATATTGGGGTGTCAAGTGGGCAATCTGTTTTTCAGAGTGTTATGGAACAAATATTGTAAAATTTAGGAAATATAAGAGTATTTATCATCGATATAAAACTTGGATAATGTTTTACAAAGATTAAAACAATATATATTCATATGAATAAATATTGTTTTAATAATAAAACTGTAGAAAAGTAGTTTTTGTACATCAATAAAAATCCCAAAGAATAGCCAGAATGTTAGACAGCCAATAGAATCCATTTCCAGCATTTTTCGAATTTTTGTCGGTTTTCTGTTTATTTGTCCGGACATCACGTGAAATGTACAAAAGCAATGTAGATAACTTTTATCCACAACGATTGAGCGTAGCTTGAAGTAACATTTATTTTTTGTTTCATTACAATCGGTTCAGTCTGTCAAATTATATTTGCATTTAAAGTGAAGAAGTAGAGAAATTCCAGAAGTAAAATTAGGGTCATGTGCACTTGGTCTCACAACTTCTCGTAACTGTTATACCCAACAATATGTGTGTAAATTGAAGTAACATTAATTTTTTTTTCATCGTAATCATTTCACACCTTATACAAAAATGTAGATTAAATATGAAAGTCTTTCCGAAGTAAAATACTAAAACAGCGCCATCTAATCAAACTTAGACTGGACTATATCTAGAGATCTACGGCGTGTTCGATAGATGGCGTTGTGCGTATGACGTCATTTCCTGAATCGCGACCTTCGTGTCTGCCGGCCATCTGTTAGTTTTTAGGTGTCTTTAGAGTTCTGTCTTTAAAGAGGTTTGTCTTTAAAAAGGTCTTGAATTGGATTGATAGTATAGTAAATCGTTCGTTAATTCGTTTTATCTTTCAAAAAGTTTTGGTTAGATTCGGTCTGAATTTTGAAATGCGAAGTAAATAATAACTTGCAATTTGAGTCAAGTCAAGGTACTTTTATTTATTTCGTAGTTTGAAATTTTATTAGTCTACATTCTCATTTTGAAAGTTTGTATTGTTGTGAATTTTTGATTTATTTGTTTCAATATTTTATTTGTTTGGTTCAGTTTTTCTTTTTGAAAATGCCATCTAGAAAAAAAAACAGACCTTTCGCAGCGTAGCCGATATGCGAAAAGGAAGAGACTAAGTAGGTTCCAGAAATCAGAAGAAGATCGTAAAGTGAGGCTAACAGCAATTCGAGCAATTGTAACGGCACTCGGCACAAAGTCACAAATCTGCAGCAAAACATAATCGAAACTGAAATAGTAATCGGTTGCGGCGCCTGTGATATTGTTTTTATTCCAAGAATACCTCTAATTCCTAACAACTTTCCATTCTCTTTCAAACGAGTGCAATTCCCAGTCAGTCTCTGGTATGCCATGACGATTAAAAAAGTTCAGGGTCAGACATTATCCGTTGCAGGGGTGGACCTATGTATTGGATGCTTTTCCGTTTATCGAATTAAGTTTTTAGGACATATCACCTCTTGCAGGCAACTTCACTACATCAATCCCTACAACATTTGTTCTACGACTTTTTACAAATCTTGATAAATAACCCAAAAAAATAAAACGAAAATGTTTGCTTTCTCGGTTATTTACTGCTCTGTATGTTGTAAGAAATATCGGTCGATTGAAGTCAAATTTACACTAGGATACTTTCCTAGTGTATCTTAAAATTAATTCAGTTTGTTACATTTTCATTCAGCTTCTTTAAAGAAGTAATTTTGTTAAAACCCAAGCACGTCTCGATACGTAGGTACCTAATAGGTACCTTCAGTGAAACAAAACGAGATGACAATTTATCTTTCGCTACTCGTTCGCACTCTGAATCCACTTTCCCTTCATACTTTATCAGGCTTAGGACTAGCTACATTAAAAAATGAACTGAAATGCGTCATCCCGCAACCCCGTGCCCCGCGACACGTGCCGATATTTTGCCTACGCAAGGTGCGTAGAGTAGAGTAGTACGAGTTCAGAGGCAATAAATAAATTTTGTATGGAAAACTTGAATTTTTAAAACTTTTGTTGATTAAAAGTCACAGAACAAATGTTCTTAGGATTGATGTAGTGAAGCTGCCTGCAAGAGGGGATGCGCTAATTTTCATTAACCCTGTATATATAAAGTCATATTTTAGTAAAAGAGCTGAATTAATAACTGAACAAAAATGTGTACTTTGGGGGATTAGAGTAGTCATTCCAGAACAGTTAAAAAGTAAAGTGTTAAATATGTTCCATGAACCGCATCACGGAGTTGTTTAAATTAAATTGTTAATAAGGGGGTAGTGTGGTGGCCTAGTTATAATAATGATAAATAAACAGAAGTTTTTAAATGTGATATTTGCCAGTCAACCAGAAACTTTACTAGAAATATTGAGCCGGGAAAATGTGAAAAAAATTTTGAACGGGTTCATTTTTTTAAGAAGGATTTTTCTACTTACTTATTAATAGAAGATTCGAGATCTAAATGGCTTGATGTTCATATTATGCAAGGTGGTTCTGTTAGCCAAGTTATGGAAAAGTTGTGTAAAAGTTCAAACTGTAAAACAAGCACTGATTAGATTAATTTTGCAAAAAAAGAGATGGTCCAAAGAATTACTGTTGCTAATTTTTTTATTCACAAAAATTAAATAAAATTATATTTAAGTATAAGCCAAGGACTCGTTTTGAATTAATGAAACCCTCAAATATATTGTCGAAAAGAATTGTTCAGTCTGATAATAATACAATGACACAAGTAATGTTTAAAGTGGTAGACAGTGTTTGGTGTAAAAACTTAAAGAACAGGTCTCTTAGCAATCTTTGTTAAGTAATTCAAATAATTATGAGTTTAGAAGATCTTCTAGAATCTGTAAAGCTCCTAATAGGTTAAATTTAGAAAATTGTGGTAGGAACCTAGTTAATAAATTAATTTATAAGTGTAAAAAAATTGTGTGTTAATATGTGTAAATAGACATTACACATATTAGTGCAAACAGCCTTAGATTTAGCAATAAACTAGGTAGGTCAAGTAAACTTGATTGATTTATAGATAGATAATGAGTTTTCTAATTCACAATTTAAGAGCTTTTTAAGGGAGACAAGTGTGGTGTACCTGTCCAAATAAAAAGTAATGACAGTCAGTGTCAAGTGAGAGTGACATAAGTGTTTTTCCCGCTCAGGGAGTTAGAGCGGTTTCTAGTAAGTTTATTACGGTGAATGTAGATTTATGAACCTTTGTAATGATTCTAAAATAAAGCGTAAATTGTCTGGGTACGTTTTACTAGAAGATAAATTACATACATACATAAGCATTAAGTAAAAAGCGGTTATTTTAATATTGCAAACAGAAACCCCAATTTTATATATTTGTATAGATTGCTTTTGACTGATGATAATGTGAATCTCAAATTATATATTATATAAATAAACTTATCTCATTTCAAGGACGGTATTGTAAATAAATGTTAGGACAGTAATATTCAAATTAGAAGTAATTTTTTTAGCGAAGAGAGGACGTATTCGTATCTTCGACGTATCTTCGATTACGACTTAGCTTTAAGATTTGTTTGTTTATAAACATTTTAACTGTGATAAAAGTATCTGTCACACGCTTGTTCAAAAAGCGTTGACCATTGGTTAGAAATTTTACCATATTTAGTTTTTTACCTATCTGCACTGCTCCTTTGTATCAACATAAACTGTGCAAAATTCATATCCATTCGTTCGCATCACTATCGTGAAAAGGGGTACAAAGTTTTGCTTTACGTATTAATTTTTAAATTACTCATATATATTCTATATTGTTATACCTACTTATATATTTTTTGTTCAATTTCCTTAACTTTTGTCCCGATAAGGTACTTAGATTATTATTAGTACACACGTTTGAATAATGTGCTTCTGCGTATGTAGAACATGAACAAACTTTTTTGTGTGTAATTTCATTTATCATATCATCATCAAAAGCAAAATTATGTGAATGGCACTGGATGGCGGTGTGATCATCATCATCAGCCTATCGCAGTCCACTGCTGGACATATGCTTCTTCAATGGTGGTGTAATAAGTATTAGCTACTAGGAGGTACATTTCTTTGACTCCACCACTAAAAGGAACTGTTACACTTTTTTATGCCCTTAGCTCTTTAACATAAGTAAAACACGTAAAACCAAAGCTATTAGTTCAATTTGGACGTAAAAGTATTCTAGAGAACCAATACATTTTTTTCTTGGATTCTCGGGATTTGAAATCACTAATTCCGACACTGCAGCCAGCGTCATTAGCAACTAGATACACATACTCGTAATTTATCAAACTTGGATAGTTTTCTATTAAATGAGTTTACCACTTTTAACAATAATTAACGGTTTACTTGTACAATTTGCATCTACTTGTTACTGAATAAAGTGAATTGTTAATGTTTTTATTTTGAAAGAGATAAAAGGAATGGATGGAGAGCACAAAATTATTATGTATATCATAATGAATAATTATTATTGATCTAACAGAAATTTTGTGGTCAGTTTCAAAAATATGTCAAAATAAAACCACCGTATAAATGTTAAATATTTTATAATTGCAAAATAACTAGGTAAAATTATATTTACACCAATATAAATACATTAGTACATAGTATTACGCCGGCAAGTTCATTTTTACAATAAATAAATTTAAAAGTATTACATTAAAATAGTGTAGGCACAAAAATAACAGTAAGTTTACACATAGGGCTCGAAATATTTAATAGCAGTTGTCATAGGCTTTTCGTTGATTTTGTTCGTTGCAATAGGATTTTTCACACGCATCTTCACGTCCTTAGGCTTAAGGACACTCTTGTGATTGGCACTAGGCGGCCTTAGGCCAAGATAATTCTTATTCGATGTAAATATAGACTTAGAACTAAGACCAGACGTCTCTAGGAAGAAATCAAAAGAGCCCTTGGTTTTAGGCGCGTTGATCTCAGCATTATTATGCATCACCATTCTGGGTTCGCACTTCACGGTGTTGTAGGAACCACTGTTGCTGCCTGAAGAGTTGCTAGACTCTATATCGGAGTTCCTCACAGATTCAGTCTCTAAATTCTCTATGTTAGATAGGAGATCAGGCTTGTTAGATAACTTAGCGTTTTTAGAACTTGTGTTCAGGGAGCTGTCGTTACTTTCAAGAAAATTATTATTTTTTCCATTGTCGTCGTTATTATTTGTATTATGCTGCTTCTCTTTATCAGGTACATTTGATAGATTTTCAGTTACAACATCTGACACAGAACCGTCACTGCTACCGGAGCTGATGCGGTATTCCTCTGCAACAATGCTGCCGAGTTCATCGTCTATCTTAAACTCTTCGAAGTTCTGGGACAAGTCGAATTTGTCCATGTCATCGAAATATTCAGCTTTATGCAATGCTGCATTATTAATTTGATTCTTTTCAGGCCCGTGATTGAACTGATTGTCCAGTTCGGTCAAATTGAATTGTTTACTGCCACCCTTACCGCCTTTGTTAATCTCAGATAGTATAGAAGACACTGTGTTGCCCATTTGGATAGAAGCACGAGGGTCCAATTTTGGTTGCAGAGGATGCATAACAAAGTTCGACAAGTAACTTTCAGTAGTTTGTTGGAAGGAACGGTTTTGTTCTTCGTTCGCCTTGTCATCATCATCGGGGATGATGATCTCGGTGACTTGAGGAAGTTTAGGGATGTCCTTATCGCTTATCTTGTTCTGGATCCTTGGTAAGGATACCACTTTAGCGACGCTATTGCGCGGACTTACTGCGTGAACTGGGTACTGTTCATTGTGGATCTCAACCGTTGGCTGTGTAAGTAGCAACTCCCTCTTTCCATTGCTGACTACTGGAACATTTATCTCTGAAATGGAACAATAGTCAGGCTCATTATTGTTTACAGTTGCTACTTGACCCACTTTTCTCGTCTTAACATCTGCAACCCGTTGGTTAGCCGCAACGGCTTCAGAGTCTATGTCATCTGTTATTATTTTCACAGTATTATCTGCTTTCCATTTAGCCGAAAGATTCTTTGGCTTGGGCGGTAATGCGGGTGGTGTTCGTGGTACTTTTCTCTTATTAAATATTTTCATTGACCCAAGATCATTCTCGATCTTTCTTTCAAAGTTATTGCTATTATTGTTACGATTTTCTATGTTAGCAGCGATATTTTTCACTATGGAGCCTCTTATTTTTGGGACGTTTGGTTTATCATTCACTTGTCGCATTAATGGCACAGGCTTAATATCATTTGATTTCGTGATTATAGGTTCGTATTCATTACTATATAAGCTTTGTATTTCATACTGAAAACCTTGAGCGGTATTAGGCACTTCGTAGCTGTGCTCTGAAGCGGTCTCTAGACTGAATTTTACAATTTTATTTGCTCTTTTATCTGATCTA
The DNA here is from genome assembly GCA_003709505.1 of Hyphantria cunea. Classification (NCBI taxonomy): domain Eukaryota; kingdom Metazoa; phylum Arthropoda; class Insecta; order Lepidoptera; family Erebidae; genus Hyphantria; species Hyphantria cunea. The sequence continues at coordinate 585,915 of PKRV01000785.1, forward strand.
GGTAAAGTGTTATCCTTTCTCACTTTATCATCATATGAAATGCTGTTTAGAGTGGAGAATTGCACTCGTTTCGCGGATGATTTTGGACTGGGTGCTTCACTTGACTTAGAATTATCATTACTACTGTCGTCTAAAGAATTTTGAAGCAAAATTTGATTTACACATTCCAATACTGGATTATTTTTATATATTTCATTGGTAGGGTTTTCATCAGCATCACTAGTACTGGCATACCAGTTCTCATTGACTTCAGCTTGAGAGGCTTGCTTATTCAGATTTTCTTCAATATTATTATTTTTATCATCAAATCTTGCACTGAATCTTTCATTGTTATTTTTTAAATTATTGCACAATACATCATTCTTTGCAGATATTACATCCGCATCAAGCAAGTCTGTCAAAACGTTCTCATTAGACTTTGTCTTAATAGTTAATGACCTTTGTTCTAAGCAATCCCCTTCTTGCTCCGGGTCGCTTACATTACAATACCAAGGTTTCTCATTGTTCTCTTCATTAAGAACTTTATTTAAGAAAAGTTGTCTGTTAGCTTTAATCTCGTCAGATGCCTGTCTTTTGACTCCGTGTATCTTCTCCATTTTTGTAGAATATGTTTTGTCAGAATCACTCGCGGTATTTTCAAACTCTTTCTTTGCGGCTTTTCCAATAAGTTGGTCAATTTTCAAGGACGCTCTTCTTATATCATTAGCTATTTGACTAGCTGTGATATCAGTATCATCATTATTTACTTGGTAGCTCATACCAATGCAATCTTCGGCACTGCTGCTATTGTTTGCTTGATTACTGTAAACTTTAGGGGAATTATCCACATATTTATTATTCTTCCTTCCAGAGTATTTTCTTGACCTTCTAAATACGTCTCGCCTAACAAAGGCCTGTTTGTTTTTAATAAAAGTACCTTTGCTGTTGAGGCTGACATTGTTCCCTTCTTCACTAGAACTGGTGTTGCAATAGGCAATGTCACTCTTTGGCAACTGGTATTGAAAGCTTTTACTTAATCTAGTATTTTTTTGGAATACCGGTGGAGAATTTCTTTCGCGATAACTACAGCTTCTAACAAATGTGTTTTGAAATCTTGAGTCCGTACTTTCTAAGCTCTGGAATTCTGGATCGGTCTCTATATTGGTCTGTTCGCTGGTGAAGCCGAGCAGTTGCTGACAATTGCTGCAATACGATTTCCGGGCTTTCAGTTTATTAATTTCTTCTTGCTGTGATTTGATAATTTTCTCCTTCTGCTGAAGTGCAACATGTATTTGTTTCTGTTCCCTGGTCAAACGGGATTCCAGTAACACCAAAGACCGGAGAACTAACGCTAATTGATCTTTTCTGAGCCTCCTTTCTTGTGCCGACTTCTTTTCATGAGCTGCGAGAGCCTGCCCAGCCTCTACAAGTTGATGTCTCTGTTTCAGGACAGATTCAGACTGCTGCTGCAATGCGTTCCTCACTGCGTCTAACTCTCGTCTCAGCTCCATTGATTCTGAACTGCTGTCCATCTGGAAAGAAAGAAACAGGAACGTTAATAGATGCAAGCAGTCGTAACAAAGGAATGATAAAGACATTTAGCTTCATAAATGGTGTGTAAATCTCAAAGATCAATGTAATATTTGTGAAATGTCAAGTACGATTGATACACGAATCATAATAGAATACGGAACGCGAAGAAAACAATGTCGCCAATGACATAGCAAGTTTTATTCACGTATTAATGTTATAATGATTGTTATCTTCGAGTGTCACGCTGCATGGAACAAAGTCCAAATCTTAGTACATCTGGGTCAGTGGTTAAGAAATATACCTACTAGATGAGTACAAAAACTTATCCAAAATGCAAGCTAGTTTAAACAATAATTTATATGGTGGTTACCATCTGGCTTGTTGGCCTACTCTAGTGGTTTCTGATCCTGTCTGTTAAGTAGAGGTTATGCGTTAGATCGCGGTTCGATTACTACATGTGACAAGTAATTCATTTGCTCCTTGTCTGGTTGTACTTTATTTATAATATGCATGTATTTAGAAACACATAAGTATCTTTATGAGCAGTCTGTTACCATAGTACAGATTCTGTCTAGTTTTAAGATCAGATGTCCATATGTAAGATAATAATAAATATATTTTCGGACATTTTAACACACAACGTCATCTAGTCCCAAACTAAGCAGAGCTTGTACTATGGGTGCTAAATAACTGATATTAATACGCATATTGTAAATACATACATAGTATACATAGAAAACACCCAAACTCCGAAACAAATATTTGCAGATCATACAAACATTTGGTCCGACCCGAGAATCGAAACCGACACCGAGTCATTTGGTCCGAATCGAGATCTCTAGCATAGGAGGCAGTCATGTGTCAAGTAATCTTATGGTTAAATGAGGTTTATTTATACTTATAACAAGCATTTGCCCGTGGCTCCGCCCGTATGTTTGTTGGTTATAGCAATAAATAGTAGCCTATGGCCTTTGTCAAGAATCAAAGGATTTCCATTATAAATTTCAGCCAAATCGGTTTAGCGGTTTAGCCGTGAAAGCATACGATTATTTCTTCATACAAGGAAAACAGGGATTCAAGTTTACTGATAAACTTGGATAAAATTTTTATAAGATTTAACAAAATCAGAGCACGTCCGCACTTATCTAAGGTTGTAACAGATAAGACTAAAGAACAATATTTTGATGCTGTTATCACTTCCTTATTTTTTTTCAAAAACTTATATGCGTAAATGCGCCAAACCTGAGGTCATGAGTCAGGGATATTTTAACACATTTTTGATAAACATTTTGGATGTATTTAAGTTAAAAGTTTTAAACAAATATTATATATTTATATAACTACCATATAACTATGTTGAGATTATTTTTGGTCGTGTTGGTTTTACTTGCGAAGCTTAAAAAAGCTGTTAGTTCTTTATTAGAAATCCTCAACTATATCTCCTCTCTCTCCCTCTCAAACGGACGATTAAATGCTCATATAAAAAGAGTTACAATAAATACTCTAACGGAGCTTAATCCCACTAAACAAAATCTATAATGACGTTTAGACTAATTTTTTTTCTACAACTCCCGCATTAGGATTCCTATATCACGGGGATCTTTACAAACATACATGAAAAGGACACTAAGTACACACAGACTTTGAACAACAATTTATGGCTCACACAAAGTGTTTTCCCATGTAAGATTTGAACTCACAACACTTGGCGCAGTAGGAATCAATGTGGCGACCACTGAAACCACTAGGCCAACCGTGTTGTAGTCCATTGCTGGACATAGGCCTCCCTAGCACGCTAACTAAACAGGTAGGTATAGGATTTAGACTTTTGAACCATAGAACATACTGGAGAAATATTTAACTCTCCTTTTAGCACGGTCAGGAAAAAACAGTCATTTGTTTACCTAATCGTGTGGTGCAATTGGACTTTAGTGTGAATGTTGACTTTGACCCTTAAACGGTCTAGTTGTTTGTGTGATTCTTAATTTGCGTAAACACATAAAAAATGCAAATCAGCATTCTAATGCACTGTTTGTGTTGCGAGTTTTTTTTTTGTCCATTTTACGTAAATTAATATAAGCGTTATGCATCTTGTCATTGCTACATTGCGTGCTACATTATGTACTTTGAACTCCTTATATTTATTTCGATTTGAGGTAAATATATATAAGTACTAGTTGCAAGATGTTTCTTTTAGGAACTTGTAGGAACCGATTTTTCCAAAATCAAATCTATTATAAATAAAATTGGAGTATCTGTTTGTAAAATAACTGCTTTTTAATAAATGCACGTATGTATGTATTTGTACACGGTACATACACATTTTTTAAAAATTTTGCCAGTCTGTCTGTTTCTTCCGGCTAATCTCTGAAACGGCTGGACCGCTTTTAACCGGGGGTTTTTGTTATTGTATTGTTATCGTACTGCAACCGCGGGTAATGCTGGACGAACTTAGTCATAAAAAATAGCCTAAGTAATTCCTTATATCAACAGCTATCTGCCATTGAAAGTCCCAAAAATCGACCAGCTGTTCCAAAGATTAGCCGGAATAAACAGATGGACAGAAAAAGTACCGTCTCAATATATGCATTTAGTGAAAAACTGTTAATTTAAAATTACAAACAGACACATCAATTTTATTTATTTATGTAGATTTATAGACTGGAGTAATCATTTGTTAGGTGAGTAATGTTGCTATACGGCCGAGGTATCTTGACAAGTTAGAATATAAGCTCTGCGAACTTTAGCGCATGTACACTCGAAGTTACTAAGAAGGGATGTCCAATACGCGTACCTGATAGTGACATGCCACGAAGTTCGGACTCATCTAGATACGTCGGCCGTATCATCAACAACCCATAATGTCCCACTGCTAGGTTCGGGTCTCCTTTCATGTGAGTTAAGGCCATACTTCCCCACGCTGGCCGAGTGCGTGTTGAGGACTGCCGTATAATAAAATGATAATACGACGGACCTCAGAATCAGAGTATCAACCAGGAAAGACCACAGCACCTTGATACGTATAAAAAAGACGCAAAAATTGCACATAATATACGAAACTGCAATGCTCAGAATTATTTAGAACCGGTTTAATTAGACCTGATTACCTACATCATTTTCATAGATATACAGTTTATTGTTTTTGTCATTGACGAACGTAAAACGACACGGCGCAATTTTAACCAACAATTAGTCGTATTAAAGAGCTGCACAATTCATTAATGTTTCAGCGTCATTCAGTAGGAACCGGGAAAATGTGCGCGTAACTTTTAGTTACGAACCTAAAGAATATGTAAAATACGCAGGTACATCCCCGAAGATGTAAGATCAAACAATCAAAGCAGGCAATGGTATAGTACGTACAGTGCTATTATGGTTTTTTTTATGTTTAGACCTGCCAAAACGGCTCTATTCTGATGGAAAACATTATTAGAATCTAAATGGTGGTCAACATACTCATTGCGAGTGCAGACAATGCAACAATGCAGCATGGTGACCCACTCCATGGCGGCCTTATGATGTTTGTGCATCATTGGGCCTCCGGTCTCGCACTTACCAACGAAACAGGACAGCACGCATGCTGTCGTTTTACATTGATCTTCTGTGCGAGAGTAGTCACGGCCCGGTCGGCCCTTTCGTGATGAAATCAGCGTTGCTCTACTATCGTTAGTGGTAATCCTTGAAGGTCAATTGTCGCAGTAAAGATTATTTTAATACTCATTTTAAATGCACTGTCGTTCTTACAGATGACCCACAATGTAATCTCGTAGAGAAGTTTTGTAAATACTAGCAGAGCACCGAATCAACTTTGAAAATCCTAAAATTATTTTCTATTCTCTTAATAAAGAGACACTGGTTAATCTTTGATAATGTGATCGACGTCATTTGAACACGAAAAAACCTTCCTCTTGAATCACTCTACCTATAGTTGAAAACTTTATTAAAATCTGTTGAGTAGTTTAAAAGGTCTAAACGAATCAGACGGCGGATGCGACTTAATTTTATACTTTGTAAAGATAATCATAAAGAGATCTCATTGCATAGTTTATAAATGCACTTTACGATGTTTGTAGTTTGTTGCAAGACGTAACACTAAGTGTTTTCATTGCTGCTTGCACACGAGAGATAACATATAATTGAATCCGAGATGGATATTTAATGTGTTTCAAACAGATAACGACCTGCACGCAAGATATTAAATATCAAAACTCATTATTATATAACTTGCTTCTTGCAACATATTTTGAAATAGCAAGGTTCGTTTAAAAGGGATACCTCCGATTATGGAACACTGTATCAGAAGTGTAACTCTTGTGTGCAAGGGTCCATAGGGAGAGTTTTGGTTCCCGATTTGGTTTAGTCCTCAAAAATTTTTTTTAGGGTCCGTGCATATGCCCTGTATCTGGATGGGTGACCGCTGGTGGCATGTTACCATGAGCGTCTCCGGCAAGATTTACGTAGCCACAACGTATTCTTGCCAGTCCCCAACCCGAACTTGGCCAGCGTGGGGACGTACGGCCTTAACCCTCTCCTGAGAGGAGACCCGAGCCCAGCAGTGGGACATTATGGGTTGTTGATTGATTGATATGCCCTCGGTTCTATGAACATATGAGAACTACGTTCCCCATCTCTACCTTCTCGATTCTCAAGGCAAAAGTTTTGCAACACAAGAGTTACATTTCTGTTGCAGGGGTCCATAAACGGATGTAGTTATTTATAAAGATTATTTTTTATGATCTTCAATCGAAAAGTTGAGAGCAGGGTAATAGACCGCATATTTGACGCGTTTACAATTACGATAAACACTTTTATTAGTGGTTAGTTAGTTCAATATTGATATACGTGCCTTTTCGAAACAAGAAGCAGACACTATAAACAATGTTTTTTTTCTTATCTTTGATCCTTATCGCTAAGTTAAACCCGATGACGTGCATATTTATATTATAATGATAGTCTTAAACCGTTATCTATGAAAATGTAAGATAACATACCACGTATGGAAATAACGTTTGTGCTTATAGACTTATTTTATAATTGTTATTCTCGTAAAGGTTTGAGATATAATTAGAAGCAAAGATGATTCCCAATAGGGTTGATTGAGGGATTGGCGGCTTCGCTTACCATCAGGCGATACGTATGATCGTTTGCCCGCTACTCCATAAAAAAGGATAGGCGTGTATCCAACAGTGGACCATTACAAATTGTTGATGATTAACATACTACAATTAAAAAAATAGAATTATGTTCACGAGAATTAAAGTAAAATAATTACGATACTTCTAATTATTGAACGCAATCGGTACTGTTATCATAACAAATGTAAATATAACTAAAAAAAAACACCAAGAACTAACCCTGCATCTCTTATTAACACCTGGTGTCAGGTTCGTTTCCTTCACAACTTCAACCATTGTCTCAAATACACGAATCACTTAAATAAATAAATCACCGTTTTCACGTCTATCTCTTACCGATATCTATGTATAACTAATTCACGATCGATATTACAACGCATATCTTTTCATAAACAAATCAAAGTCTTCAAATTGCACAATTTGTTTACGTCATGTGATGCGACAAGAAAACGTTTTTTTAAGATTGCCTTATGGCGGAAAATGTTCACGTTTGCCTATCAATGTACTTGGTATGAATAAATGTTGACGACCTGTGTCAAGTGTTAAGGACTTTAGGGGTCGTCGGTTCGCTTCCTGTTATCTGTAATATGTTACATAAGTATATGTAATGTTAAATCAGAACAGCAATTTGTGGATCACACAAAGTGTTCTATATGGGATTTGAATCCGCAACACTTGACGCAGTAGAAAGTGGCATAGCAACCGCTTAAGGCACTAGGTCAACCGCGAAGTGAAATGATAGTTAAGTTCTAGTATTTAGGTTCATTTCATTATTATCATAACGAAGTCAGCAATCCAATTATGTGATGAATGACAGAATCATTATCATTATACATATATTTCATCATATTATTTTAGAAGGATTTCATCATATTAATACATATTATCATTGTATTTATAAGACGTTCATAAATATTTTAAGAGAATTTTTAAACGATAGATCGAATCGGTTCTATGTTTCACTGAATATTTTTTTCTTCGAAAATACGAAAAGGTAACTCATAAGATCTTCTGTAACTGATATTAGGCCTATTTATATATACTAATGGTCACCCAGTGGCTGAGATTCAACTAGAATTCATTTTATTTTAGCTTCCTATACTCCCGCCTTTACATAAACTAACTGATCCAAATTTCATACTCAGTTATTCACATAATAATTATAGGTAAAGCGGAAACAAACTTTTTGCTTCACGTATTAATATATATATAAATAATAATACACACAACGCCATCTAGCTTCAAATAAAACAGAACTAACTTGTATTATAATAGCTGGAATCACAGCTGCTATTATAATGCTTTTATTTGTAAATATATACATTAAAGGAACACTCAAACTCCGAAACAAATATTTGCCGATCATACAAACATTTGGTCCGACCCGGGAATCGAAACCGAGACCGCAAGCACAGCAATCGTATACGCTACCGAGGCAGTCATATAGATTATACTTATCTAGGAATATAATTTTGTTTAAATAATCTCCAGATTGCAAAGCAACACAAATATTTTTTTCGCAGTAGTACTAACAAAAACTAATCTATTTGTTGAACACTATCAACTGTTAGACATAGTAATAAACACCAGAAATTAAATAGTTCGTTATTTTCTTCGGTAGTTTATGCACGTGCTTTTGATAACTACAGTAATGGTTCTGATAACCAGCACAGCCGGTATATTGACGACTGATTATGTTAAAGAATAAACTTAACGAATCGTCGACTTTGATTTCATATATTTTAATTATAAAGTAGCTATTCCATGCAATTTTGTTCACGGCTCCTATTATTGGTGCTCCGCTCCTATTGGTTCCAGCGCGATGTTGTGTAGCCTACAGCCTTCGTTGATAAATGGGCTATCTAACTCTGAAAGATTTTTTCAAATTGGATCAGTAGTTCCTAAGATTAGCTCTTTCAAGCTAACAAACACACTCTTCAGCTTTATTTATTGGTATAGATTATATGTTTATAGTCTCACAGCTAAGTCAGAAATCGTTTGTACGTTTCCTGACAAGGACAAAGCACTGTATCATGAGCAACTCACTGTTTGTATCTGTGTTTTAATTTTGATGATCTGAAAGCTTTTTTACCCGACTGCGGCAGAGTCAAAAGGAAAGAATATATTTAGCAGTCTATGTATAATTGTATGTTCCCTACGCGCCTAAAGTACTGCTCGATTTTAATCATCGCGATGTCAATAGATTCGTAATATTGGCCCGGACTACACAGGCTATAAAAACATTATCAGAAAAAAAACTTTAGTCGGATTATACTTCTTAAATTGTTTTCTTGTTATTTTTTAAACAGGTAAGCATTTAAAACGAGCTCGATCACAGCTCAAGGAACATAGTACATACGTGTTAACCTAATAAGTTGTAAACAACACCCACAATTTAAGTATACGTGCAATTGAAAACAATAATAAACTATATGTAAACAAAACGAATAGGCAGAAATACATGTTGTTCTAGCTGTTTGACCTTTGGTATTCCTGACACACATACTTTTACAACACACGTGTTTCTCGAAGGCGTTCCTGCTTTTAATTGCTGAGATGAGAATTGCCTTTCCTGTTGACGAGCTGGAAAATTAATTCTGATTTCCAGCTGCATTGCGACGGATAAGCCAGGAGTATGCTGTATTTAAACAAAAAACCATCCTAACATAATTGCCGTGGTTTTTAAGAGGGGATGTAATTTTTAGGTCCTCGAAAGAGAAATAGTTCTGCTTAGTTTGAAGCCAGATAGCATTGTGTGTCGGATGTTTGAAATATAAATAAAAAAACTAGTAATAATTATGTTAATACACAAAATAAATACGTTTTTTATGAGATAGAGGGCAAACGAGCAGACGACGAGCCTGATGGTAAGCGATTATCGCCGCCCATGGACATCCGCATCGCTCTTTTCTTGGAGGTTTGAAGGTCGTATTGGTCCGGGAATACCTCTGGAGACATTTCATTCCACAGTTTAGTTGTGCGAGGCAGAAAGTGCCTGGAAAAACGCATAGTTGATGACTGCCAACCATCTAGATGGGGATGAAACTTCTGTCGCGTAGGGCGAGGGCAGAAAGGGGTGGCAGGAATCAATTCCTTGGAGCACTTCCCATGGTAAATGCGATAGAAGATGCACAGCGTAGCCACATCTCTACGCAGCGCCAATGAGTCTAGCCGAATTGAAAGTTCTTGGTCATCTACGATTCGAGTCGTATTTAAATAGATACATACTTATTACACACAAATATATAATATATACACAATATAAATTCTATATGGAGACGGAGTATGATGGATATGAAGGTGGATCTGATAGGATGTGTAGAAAATGTTTAACCCTTACCGTTTCATTTCTTCCTACTCTAACGTTCGTTCAAATACCAGCAAACAAAAAGTACTACTACACCATTACTTACAGCCTTTAAGTTTAATGCTGGACATATGATATGATCTTTTTGAATATTGCATCGTTGGAACTAGATCCCATCACGATCCGACCGCGTATCCAATCATATCGTATCGACGTTTTAATTCATTGAAATCCACAAAATCGGATCGCCCTTAAACAAGCTCATCCCTAGGACATTGCCTCTCCTTAATCAGGACATTAAAGGCTTAATATAAACACACAAAAAGTACCTAAAACTTTAAAATTCATTACGTCCTATCGTACTTGTAATTACCCTATTAATTATACAAATATCAAGAAGTAGTTAAGAAAATTTTTTATCTAATTTAATATTTAGTTCGCCTTGAACATCGGAAGTCACGGTCAATGACATACGATAAAGTACTCCGTGTTGTTGTCGATGGCAATAAGGCCGATAAATAAAGCATAATTATATTGTATGTTTGTGAGGAAGCGTGGACGTCACATTTTATTTATTGCGTATTGGCAAACCATGCAAACATTTTTAACAATTTATTGCATTGATAGTAGCAACAAATCCATAGATATTCCGATAAAGAAATTCTTGAAATGCATATATGCATGTGTAAAAACATGTGCGTGACCTTAATCATAAGAACAATGTGCTTAAGTAAAATATTAAAACTTTTTATTTACATTAATAAACATTACGCTATCCTTTATATACTATATATAATGTTGGAAGCGCCACCAAAATTTTCATCAAATATAAAGTATGCAAAGAGTTTCGGGGCCAATAAATTCTAGATCTATCTAAGATTCATTTTTAGAAAATTTACCAAAAATAATACCATTATGGTACTGATACATTGTGGTTGCAAAGATAAAAAGTAAGGAACAAAATATAGTCAAAATCAATTTGAAGTACTTTCTACATAGTGCAAAAATTGAGCTTAATTAACGCAGAACCTTTTGAGCTTTTAAAGTGTTACACAATGTAATGTGTGTGTTAATGTATTGTCAGTAGCCCAGCGGACTTTCTAAAAGACAGCCAAAGCTATCGAGAAAACATTTAAAATATTACAAAAAGGTAAAAAAGTGACACAACACCCACGAAAAATATATCTACAGGATAGCGGCGAGTTAATACGAAGCCAAAACACAAAAGTTAACATTCTAAAGACAATTATACAATTATTCGCCTACGCATGTGAAACGGCGGGAAATCGAAAGTGCGTCAAAGTGTCCATTGTAGTCAAAGAATTTATTAGTACCTATATACCATGGAAAACTGGTTGTAGACTATTCCAAAAGTACCTACTTACCCACTTCTGAAGTGTCCACCTACTTCTGTTGAAGAAACTACTGTGCTGTCTTTTGTTTGAAGTACAACTTATAGTGTAACCTATGGTTAGGAAACTAAGCTTTTATAAGTGTTAAATGGGTTTTAAATGAAAACGACATTATTAATTTATTGATACTTTAGTCCAATATTTTGCAAGAAAATTTAGTTAATACTAGATTACGATGATTACGCTTGCATTTTATTCACACTTTAGTCCAATAATTAGTTAAGAAAATTTAGTTAGTACTAGATTACGATGCTTACATATAATACTTAAAAATGAATCATTTTAAAATAAATCAAAAGAATATAATTGCTATTTCTGGAATGTATGAAAAATTAATTCCAGCACTTAACTCACTTAAACTCTAGCAGTTTACATGTTAGTAGTGGTAAAGCTTGATAAAAGATCGTTGGGAATTTCGACATTGGGTAACTATTGATTTCAATTAAGACCAGCACTACAAACTATCAGTGCCTGGACGATGCATGGGTCCTGTCTTTATACAAAATGTCCTCAACAACATGAACATTCACAGCCCTGATGTAAAGGGTCCAGTCGGACTTAATAAAAGGCAGTGGACTGTATTTAACTGGCATGTACTCGCTCAATGAAATCCTGACTGTTCACGGTGGTGAATCAAGAACGAGTGTGGAAGATACTTGTCAAACAGATAACTAGAGTAGCTTTAATATTAAAATAAATTGCATCTAAAACCATGGTGTGAATCAATTAAACTTATGTCGACATACTGTCATGTAAGTTGTTCATAAATCCCATTTAAGATATAGCCGAATTCCGCGTCCACAGGTTAAAAGACTGTCATTCATATAAAACTAACGGGACTCATAGGGCTTGTGATATCTTACACTAAAACCGACTTTAATTTAAAGTGATATGGTGTATTTTAAGTTTATCAAATGAGGCGTGCTTCGATTTTACCCGTTAAGCTGTTATAATGAAAAGTGCGGCACAGTATCACGATAGGGTCATACCGGTGACCGCTATTTACATAAACATATATATATGTATATGTGTCTCTGCGTCTTATATTCCCATAAAATTCAAAGCACGTTTATAAACATATGGAGTAAGGTCGTTTATTACAAATGCGATACGATCCGGCTTTTAATATGTTCGTGGACTATGTTTTTTTAAATTTCTTTTTAGTAGTAATAAATAAGATATGGAGTCTGTGGTGTTAGGTTACTATATTCTACGCTATTCATTTCATATTAAATACTTAAAACATAGGAGATGTTGGTGTAAGTCCGACCGGAAAACCAGTACAAAAAAGTAACGAGTTATTAAAAAAAACCGTCTGCGTTAACATATGCCATCTTTATTTAAAACATGAAAGAACTGAAAATATAACATAAACTAAAAAGGTTCTTTTTTAATTTTTATGTACCCAAACCCAGTGTGACTCTCACGACTGAGACGAAACTATCTAGGGCGTGCGTACTCGAAAAACATAACTCTCTCTTGCACTAGGGACTAGGCGATCACTAGTAACAGTAAATAAACCCCAATCGCAGTAAAACTTCGTGAGAAAGAATATTACAACTTGTGTTATATTATTGTGAAATTTGATCATGCTTACACGTATACACAAATGTACACTTATCACTTTCGTTGGAAGCAGCGGCACTGTATCATGTTAACGTTGAAAAGTACTTGAGGATTTATTGTAATGGACTTGCAAGTTGCACTGCATACTGCAAAAGGAAAAAACATAGGAAATATACGCATGAATGTTTCCCCACTCCACAGTAAGTTGAAGTACCTGAATGAACGAAGTTTGCTCTGTATTTTTTGATAAATTTCCTAAAAATAAGTCGTCACTAGATTGATTTATCGCCTCCGAAACCCCTGCATACTCACTCAATTTGATGTAAATCGTAGGAGACGTTGCCGAGATTCAGATTTTAGGCATATACAAGAATTGCTCGTTTTTTTCTTTTTTTTTCAACTCCCGCGTTAGGAATATACGTCTTGTGTCGCGAGGGACTTTACAAACATACATAAAACGGATACAAAGAAACCCCGTCTCAGAATAACAATTTGGGTATCACACAGTGTTCTCCCATATGGGATTTGAACCCACGGCACTTGGCGCAGAAGACAGCGGCGTGACGACTGCTTAAACCACTAGGCCAACCGTGCAATCAAAATTAAAAATGAATTTGTTTACTCTTCAGAAACGAGGAATTAAGAGTTCATTGTTTTTCTCAATTAATTTATTGGTAGTGGATCGAATAGACAATCATTGCTTTTTACCCGACTACGGCAAAGCCAGAGGAGGGTAATGATTTGGTTGAAATTCAAACCAACCTCACAACTAACCATTTGATTGGTTGAAGTTTGATGACTAGCTGCACTCCGGCGTATTACCCGCCGATTTTATTGCTATCGAAAATCGTTCACCAATCAATCGTTCACATATTTTGTGTTCGCTTAACCCTATTTTCTTCTAAAATGAAAGCCCTACAAGTTGCTCCTTATACCACCTGCCAAGCCAAGCTATCTGTCAATGAAAGTGCCGTCAAAATCGTTTTAGCAATTAAAACGATTTTGACGGTACTTTCATCGGCTTCCACCGGCGATTAAATAATAGGAAAATTTAAAAAAATATTTTTTATGAAGGTAACGTAGATAGATTTATATTTCCATACACATTATGTGAAAACCATTTAGTTAAAACCTATCAATTTAAAATTAATAAACAATGTTCTTTATTTTGAATAGATGTAATATAAATGCACCGTTATCAGCAGTTATCAGAATACTTTAAGCATCTATTCATGCCAGTAGCAACACGTCACTACATATAAATAGATGTGATAAATTGATAAACGTATTTGAATAACATCGGCTGACGACATGTCTACTTTTCGACATGCTTTTTACTCGAGCCCTTGATTGACATATGTATAGATAAAATAGAAAATACACGTAATCTATTTGATTTTTGGGTTAAAACGATTTTCTGGAAACGTCTTATCTGAAGTGCGTATTGAATCGATAAATATCGATAAATTTAGAGGAGTTTGGCAGACCTTGAGCGAACATCCTTAGATCAACATTACACTCGCAAACATGTAGAGAGCTGAAAGGGTGCTGAGCTTCTGGGATGATCTGGGATGGTTGGATTACGATTGACAAACCCAGGTACAACGGCCAAATCAAGAGACTAGGTACGGAAATAGGCCGGTAAAACAAACAAACAATATAATGAACTTAAAGCAACAGTTTTGTATTATTTTCAACTTTACACTTACAGCCATAAAGTTTACTGTTGTTTAATATTGCATAAAATTTGTGAATAAGTCTTCTAGAGTTAGGATAGCATTTCAGCTGAAGGAAAAAATGGATTGGAAGCTGCAAAATCTTTATAAATTATAACTTTACATTGAAAAGAACTACACATTAATTCTTCGAAATGACTTTTTATTTCAAACTTTATTTCAAACTACATAGGATTGTATTTCTTTAGCAATTTAGTTCTTTTAACTACACGCTTTGTACAAACCATTGGTCATTTTATTGTAATTTCGACCTTCTCGACAATTATTCTCAGATTTGCAATTCAATTTTTGTATGTCCTGAGGTGGCTTAACAATCGCAGTGACAATTAACAAGTCATGAAAATTATTTTCACGGCAATTAACGCGATCACTTATTTAAAAGTATTACATACCTCTGATCTGCCCGTCGTTTTAACCAGGTGGCACTGGACGTGGTCACAGTCAGCCGGTGGCCGTACGGTCCGTACGTACGGTATGTAATACTTTTAAATAAGTGATGACCTTAATTCCCGTAAAAATAAATGTCTTGAAACGCGAAAGTTTATTAGTTAATTAACAAGTCAAATCGAACATCCGAACATCCAAGAGTTTATTCGCCAAAAATTTACATCAGCTGGTTTATCAAGTCAAGTTTCACGTTGGCTAATGAAGATATGCTTTCCTTAAATACGACAAATCGTCACCTAGACCCTGACCTCATGAGACGACTATTAGCTAACTAGCATCAGTATTTAGTGGGTCAGTATTACTAATAATTAACCTATGAATTTCATTATGGCCACGGAGGTTGCTAAAGTAACAGTAAAATGTTTGATGTCCGAAATATTCAGTATATGACGTGGTCTACTAAAGTGAGATTCTCAGCTGTAAGACAAGAAGAGTTTGCATATCAATATGTTATACACAGAAGACATTATAATTAACACATTTAAATCATACTTTTGTTACTATAGAAAACAATGTAATAATTAAAAATATTATATAAGGCTTTTTATTACGTAATTAAAAACTTGTGCTTGCATAGGCGCCAGCACTTAACTTTCCGAGATTTCGCAGTAGTAGGGGTAAGTTCACGCATAGTACACTTAGTGCAACACATCAAAACAAAAAAAAATCGAAGTGTATCCTGACATGTACTGACGCTGACGTCAATCCCCGCGATCGTGTGTCAATCAAATGGACCTAAAAAACGATTTCTGCGCATCTAACGAGTCTGGCCAAGTTACGTGCCGGTCTTTATAAAAAGTTGAACATTACCTTTATGGTGTTCGCTTATGTTCTACCTATAAACGACCGCGAGCGTTTGTACATCAAATTAAATGACACACTTGGGTCCTATAAAATCACTCACAAAATTGCAGGACACAATGCTCTTGTGGGGACTACCCAGGAAAAAAAAATAAAAGCCCTGTGAAATATTTACTTAGAAAAGAAAAGTGTGTTACAAAAAAGTTTAAAAACGATAATCAATCTATAAAATATACGAAATCGGTTCAGTAGTTTAGGTACTGCTGTGGAACGTACAAACACACATATTTTCTTTTGGCTTCGCCGTAGTCGAGTAAAAATACTCTTAAGTATTCGTTTTGGTAACATGTGGCCTTATAAGTAATACTAGTTTTACGTAGACACGTGTCTAAGCAATTTACGAGAATTTTAGTGTACAAATTATCCACATGTGTTTGTAGAAATCGAGTTACAAAGCTGACACGTGCGTTACTGTTTCACGAGAACTTTAGTGTACACAGTAATAGACGTGTGTTTGTAGAAATCGGGGTCAATAATCAAGTCAGACTACAAAGACGTTCATTGAAATGAGTAATATTAGTAACAAATAACTTCGCCCCGCAGTGTTTCCTGCGGGTATTGTTCCACCTTTACCACGACAGCTGTAGGTAACACTCCGGGGAGATGCTAGTCTAAAATCAAAGAAGTTTAACTTACTCCTCAGTTATCTGCTAATTAAAGACCCGGAATATACCCGACAGACGGAGACAGAAAAAACTTTTTTTTTTCAAATTTTGCGCAGTGTGTTTAGTCAAAAGCTGGTAATTTGAAATTACAAATAGACACTTCCATTTTATTAATTAGTATATTTAGTATATTTTATAGTAACAATCAGAAAGTTGATAAAATAGTAGGTAGTACCGAGGGCCAGCTAACTGAACAGTTGTCAAGGTTAACCAGTTCGGTGAAACAATAAAGGTGGGTAATAAGTAAATGACTTACTAAGTCTTGAGTGACGTCATAAGTTACCTACTTGATATTTATGTTGAGAAAAGAGTTGATATAAAACTTATGACCCTCACTGCTAACGACCGTTTTCAAGTTAGTCAATTGTGGTGAATATTGCCTTCAATTTTTCAATATAATTGATTCATCGTAATATTAAGTGAGTACTTTAAGTCAATGGATTGATTCACTGTCAAGTTTGAGTTGCAACAAACTTAGTTTAGACTGCTTCGGTAACCAGTTTCCAGTTTAAATTGGTGATAGGTTAGTAAAATGCCGTAAGAGATACTTTGTATTCAAAACTTTGTAATTTTAAACCGCACTACAAACGAATGTGTTGATCTTTAAATTGTCATGTTATTGTCTGTTTGTTTCCATTAATTACAGCGCAATTAAAACATCGTCCGCAAGATAGAATGAGATTAATTGACATTAATACAACAGCCACCAACAACCAGCAGTAAGTAGTAAATGGATAAGCGTCGACAGACGGAATGATGGCAAAGAGACTAATCCGGTAACAATTTAAAATAAACCTAAAGTTCTTCAGAATACAGCTGTTCTTGATGTAACAAAAAGGAATGATGTACAGACTTATGAACGGCTCTTAGAGATCCATCTGCGGATGCATCTGTCTAGGCGTAGAGCAGGCGCCACTCTGTCCGTCGGCGCTGTGCGCTGACCCTTAATCGCTTCTGAGCACAAAGGGCCGCTTTAGTAGGGCGGGAAAGTGGCGAAGATTCTCTGTGTTCGCTTTCGAATCGAAATAAGATAAGATTGGTTTTAATACACATTGAAAACTTAATTACCAATTATCTATAGCGATAAGATATTGTGAGGTTGAGTAAAGTTCTGCTTACTTTGGACAGTAACAGTCTCGATAGCAAATAGAAGAAAACTCATTACAAATAAGATCATACGGTTTTTTTCTTTAAAAAAAAATTGTGACGTAAATGTGAAGTCATTGTCAGTTGAAGGCATATAGAACGAAAGGTGATAATTTAATATACTAACACAGATTGCATCTGCTAGATTTGTAAACAACCTTTTCTTCTGCAGTTAATCTGGATAAAGGTTCACCTGGCAAGTATAATCTCAGGTCACTCAGAAAGTTTGTAAAACGAAGTATTAGGTGATAACACTGGCACATCACTTAAACAAATAAAATTTACTAGTTAATTATCTACACGTTGAATCTGGCAACACGACCTACGCAGTGGCCGTAATATTTCGTAAATGAAAAGTATTACAATACATAATATTGAATTAAATATTAACATAAAGTCTTACCTAATAACTAGTGATGTGACTTAACCTTTTACGAAAATAATTTCTTAATATTGTACAATGTCGTGACATTTGACCTCTTGGATTGTTTTCACTGGCCCACAACAAATAAAAAAACTATACTTTCACCTTAGTCTTTATAACTGTGATTTCTTTGATGAGCGAATGTTAGATAACAATGGAGTAAGAAAAAAGTAATTGCAATAATTCATTTCTTTTTTTTTAGCTAAACGTGTCAAGGAGCACACGGCACGCGATTGACGCATTATAGTGGAAAAGTAAAACCATTTTGTTTAAACAATTAACTTAAATGTTCTTTGTTTTGAAGTACTATAATACTTTGACAAAAGCTCTTGGAAAATGGGAATCACCGCCTGAGTGTTGGCTGCTAAGAAGTCACAAACGTATTGAAAGCCTTTAAGATGGGATGTAAGTAGGAACGCTTCGTTATTGACGGTTTGAAGGTCGTATCGGTCGGGCAAGCACCCTAACATGTTTCACAGATTGGTTTTCACAGTTTTATTCATATTTCTTTCTTATATTACTAATTCATAATTGTTATTTTTTTATATAGGGAGCAAAAACGGACGGGTCACCTTATGGTAATTGGTTACCGCCGCCCATGTATGCCTACAGATATTAAGAGTGACATTAATGAATTACGACTCTTTACCCATTGAAAAAATTACCCTGTCTAGTATGAAACTACTTGGCGATCCCCGAATTACACACGTGGGTAAAACTTTAGGTACATTTCTAATGAAAATTCCCTTGTAACGTACAATGTTTATTTATCATTTTTGATTGGTAGTACTGCCACGCTGATCACAGCACAAACTGGCTGGCTCGACCGGGGCAGTATTACCTTCGTCCAGAAGATCAACGTTAAATGACAGCATGCTTGCTGTCGTGTTTCATTGGTGAGTGCGAGACCGGAGGCCCAATGATGCAGAGGCATTATAAAGCTGGCGGCCAGTGAAGTGAGTGACCATGCTACATTGTTGCATTGTCTGCATTCACAATGAGTATGATGACCACCACTTGCTTTCCATTATAAAAAATAAAAACAACTAAAAATAACGTGGTTTAGCAGGTCAAAACCTCCGTTGTATGAAGAGGCTTTTGTCCACCATTGAACCTTTAAACCTGACAATAAAGATGATAATAAGAGTTCAGAGACCTTCAAACATAGGACTGAAAAAGTGACCACGAAAAAAGTTACATAGTGCTTCTGTCATTTTTTTTAATAAAATAGAATATTTAGTAAAATACATAGAAAATTATTAATATACAAATATCGAGATACCATCACTTAATCAGCAATCGTTTTACACGTTGGCAATAAATAATGCGATTATAACGATATTCGCACTGGCCATTGTCTTTGCTCTTACAATCGAATAAAATGTCTCGATTCTCTGTTGACTCAGAATGTATCATCACTATTGAAATCTGGTCAAGGTCAGTGTTAGTTGTCAATGTTGAACTTGATTTATCGAAGGTTGTCAGTTTTGGCGATCAGGAAGGAGGTTCGTTGATAAGGAAAGTATTGGACTTGTACGGTTTCAAGGTGAATACTTAAATAATTATGACCTAGGATGGATGTGTGTCAAGAAATTATTTTAGTGAAGTGTAGTTTGTATTCTAGTAAGATTTTATACAAAAATGCATTTCTTGGTTATAATTCGATGTTTGTGTATGTGTGTTAGCACTTATATTACTATGTCTACAATATGTACGACCGACATTATTGATAAATATTTTTAGTTTCTTTTTTAGTCAATATTTTAATTGAAGTGTCTGTTATCTGCGTAAGTTTGTTTAGGTTGTACATTTTCTATTAGTCTGTGTTTTATATCTAGTAATATTTTATATTAACATTATTACGTCGGGTGGTACACATGAAAAACCACAGAACACAATTATGTGTATTAGAGAAAATGTAGTTCATATAATAATATCAAATATATATGAAATTATACTAGTATTAAGTTTTGTAGATATCTTACAAAATCTTAGAAACAGTATAAGAAACTGTGTTTTTAACCGAATTCAAAAAAGGAGGTTGTTAACATTCCAACTGTATTTTTTTATATTTGTTATCTCAGAACTTTCAACAGGCTAAGCCGATTTTGATGATTCAATTTTTATTTCAAAGCTGGTGCATCCTATGTGGTATGGTATAAATTAGGGCCAGTTCTCGAAGTCCTTTTTTTGTTAAAATTTTGGATATTTCTTTTTTTATTATTTCTTTATAGTGTTACATTCAGCAAAATTAAGAAAGAATGTGCCAACCTTGAAAATAGCTTTCGTAACTACCACGAAGAGACCGGTTGGAGTAAGGAATCAATTCAAGTTCAACGTCCCAATAATTACATCAATATTAATTTCACTTAAAAAAATGAGTCGCAGATACTGATACATAATTTCGTCTGAACTAATATAAGCCCGGCTAGCTCAGTCGGTAGAGCATGAGACTCTTAATCTCAGGGTCGTGGGTTCGAGCCCCACGTTGGGCGTATCTTTTTGGACTTGTTTTTATATTTTTTGCTATTATTATACACATTGTAGACCTTTTTGTAACCTTGCGCATTTAGTAAACTTTGACTATATTATCTATTGTAAATATATGCGTGCAAGGCCAAAGATAAGATTAAAACGAAGATTTTCTAAAGAAAAATGTATAGTGGGTTTGTATTTCGGCAATTTCACCACATACTTAACAAAATTGACCTAGATTGAGCCAAAATTTTAAAACTACTTTCTCGACTGCAAAGCACGAGCGCATTATCATAAAATGTGTAGCAATTTTTAATAATGACCATCCAATCACGATCATGATGGAAAGTGCTCGATAATCGGCTAATGATATCGACCTGGTTTTACTCTACTCTAGGGTTGTCAGACATATGAGTTTATGAATAAATATAATAAAATCGATCTGGCTACTATATACTCTTTGCTTTATAAACGGAATATAACAAAAACAATTATTTTTAGAATTTTTGTCTGTTGGTGTGCTTGTCTATAGGTTTGCGTGTGTATCCATTGAGGCATTGACAAGACCAGGAGACAAGGTTGTCATGAACACCAGTTTCTATCGTTATTGAAGTGAGCTCTCAAATATGAGACAAGGTTGTCATGAACACCAGTTTCTATCGTTATTGAAGTGAGCTCTCAAATATACTGAGAACTAGTTCATTCTTAGAATTCAGTTCATCCTCAGGGTCGATGAGAGACGCTACGTTGAAAAACCGGTTGAACTATTAGCTGACTCCAAATAATCTTGGCAATAATAAAATCTAGGAAGGTAATGTTAATTAAATAACCAAATCAAGTAAGTCTTTTTTTAACTACCTCGGTGGCGTAGTGGTAGCGTATGCGACTGCTGTGCATGAGGTCTCGGGTTCGATTCCTGAGTCGGACCAAGTGTTTGTATGATCTGCAAATATTTTTTTCAGAGGTGGGATGTTCCAAAAATAAGTATATATGTATTAATATCAGTTGTCTAGTACCCATTGTACAAGCTCTGCTTAGTTTGGGACTAGATGGCGTTGTGTGTTAAAATGTCCGAAAATATTTATTTATTTATTTCTGTTTTATTCTTTGAACAACTCGTTCTTCTTGTTTAAGTTAATGACAACCCTAATTATAATATTAATAACGATTAGGATGTGTGATCGTGGACATTTAGATCGTATTATTTCATATTCATATTTGACACTGGTTATTGACAATTTGTAAAGAAGAAAGTTATTTGGTCAGGTATTAAATGCCAACCTTTCTCTACTTCGCAAGTTTCGCAGTGCAAAATTAATTGTGAAGTGTAAAAATAGGGTTGTCACTCGACATCAGTATTTTGCATACTTTATTTTTGTTCAACAGTAAAATGTTATTGTTTTAAAAAACAGTATAATACTTTTTTTAACAATATAGTAGTAGGCAACCCTATTCTTCTAAAGACTTCTCTCTTCTAAAGACTTCATAGTGAGTGTGAAAAAATGTATCGGTTCATTAAATATATATTTTTCCACTTTATAATTTTTGAAATGTTTTAATAAAAAAGTGGGGCTTCTGGGTATAAAACTCTTATTTTATGAATGCTAAGTAATTGTTAATAATAAGAATTAAAACTGGTTTTCGATGAAGAGGCCTATATCCAACAGTGGATTACTAAAAACTATAGGCCCAAAAGAAGCTGAGTATTAATGAAAAATGTTTCAAAAACTGGGGAAATTGTTCCATTTTAACCGACTTCAGAAAAGGACGAGGTTTTCAATTCGATGAATTGATTTTGATGATTCTGTTTTCAAAGCTGGTGCTTCCTGAGTGGTCCCATTTCAATTCGGTTTAATTTTGTTTTAAAGATTCAGAAAATAATGAAGCCCCTTTAAAAGCTCCACCAAAAAAGTTTGTTTCATCATAATTATGATGGTGGGAGAGCCACGCTTCGGCATGAATGGGCCAGCTCGACCGGAGTGATACCACGGCCTCACAGAAAACCGGTGTGAAACAGCACTTACGCTGTGTTTCATCGAGTGAGTGAGGATACCGGAGGCCCATACCCCAATCCAACGCCCCCTATCCCCCTCACCATCCCCCTTCTCCCCAGGCCGCCATAGTGTGGGTCACCATGCTGCATTGTTCTTTTTCGCATTGAGGTTGGTGACCACCACTCTTGGATTCTGCTCATGCTTTCCATCAGGCAGGGCAGAGTCATTTTGGCAGCATAAATATAAAAAAAAAATATGTATATCTTTTATGGTTATCAAATTCGTTCACACTGTATAACAATACGCTACAACCAATAGGAGACCCAGACGAGGTTGCGCAGAAAGAGTAAATGGTGCTTAAAATAAAGACTGCCACTAAGTATTGCCATTATATGGTTTGCTTATCACAATAATGGTTTCCATTACATGAGATTTATTGAAGAGGCTATTGTATAACGTGAATTTCATCACAGTTACGAGTATGAAATACTGTCGACCTTTTCTGTTACAATAACTCAGTGGGACGCAAATCGAATAAATGCAAGTTAAAAAGGTACTTTACGCTAATACAGTTTACGTAAGACCCGTTGTTGTTGCTTTTGTATACGGAACGTTTATACTAATAGCGATGTCTGTTTGTTTTTTTACCCTTGTACAGTTACACCACTTTACCGATTTCAATGAAACTTTTCATGGAAATATATTACGTCTTGATGAAGGACATTGGCTACTCTTTACCGTTACAATCGCCATACACGCGGGCAAAGCCGTGAGTAAAAGCTTGTTGTTTTAGATAATAATAGCTTTGGCTTTGCTCGCGCCCTATTTTATCCCTTAGGAGTGGCAATTCCTTTCTTAGTATTCACTTCTGTTATTTAAAGAACTCAGAATTTCAAGATTCTAAGTTCAGAGGTTTGGACTGTGTGTAGATCTCTGGGTTCTTAGTCAGTCAGTCTCCTTCCTCTTTTATACCTATAGACCAGTTTCTCTGCGTTTTTTTGTATGTAATAGTCTTTTTTAAATACCTTAGAAACTAAACTGTTGTGGATGAATATTCATATTAAGTAAGTATTTTGTGTATATCTAAAAAGGGTTTATAAAATTCTATATAGCATAGAATAATGGGCAAAGGCACAAGGGCAAATACTTTGTACCCCTTTTTACAAAAAAAAATGTGTATTGACGAGTATAAAGTTAAGTACAGGTAAAGTTTATATGGAGGAGTGCAGTAAGAAACACAAAAAATATAAAAATGAGTTATGGTCGACTGTACGG
This sequence comes from Hyphantria cunea, assembly GCA_003709505.1. NCBI lineage: Eukaryota > Metazoa > Arthropoda > Insecta > Lepidoptera > Erebidae > Hyphantria > Hyphantria cunea. The sequence continues at coordinate 609,870 of PKRV01000785.1, forward strand.
TGAGTTAAGTGGTTTAAGCGGTTGCTACGTCGGTTTCTACTGCGCAAGGTTGTGGGTTCAAACCTCAAACGGGACAACACTTGTGTGATTCAGAAATTGTTGTTCCGAGTCTGTGTGTTCTTTCTGTCTGTTTCATTTATGTTTGTAAAGTGCCTGCGACACAGTATGTACATACATAATGTGGGAGTTTTTTTTTGAAAAAAAAAAGATTATTGGACGATCATACGTATACATACATCTGTAGATCAATTTAGCATTTTAGGTGAAAGAGCGTATCAAAGAAACAAACTACCCAATTAATAATGATAATTACGATTTTATGACTTTGCTATTTAAAAAAATAATTTATTTTACTAATACACATTTAATTAATAATATATGCAAATCCATATCCGCAACGTGGTTTTTTCTTTTCTACTTGTTAACAGCAAAATGTTTTAAGATATTTTAATTGTGCCAAAGTATATAAAATAGAATTAACTTAATTGTACTATCCACAAATTTGAAACGTGAAGCTTACCATTTTACAGACAGTCAAATATTTTACAATTTGGTCGATATTCGCGTAAATATGCATTTTCATGGTAACGACTTTGAAATCTGTCATTTACCTACACAATCAGAATTATCTGTTGCAGTATCCAAAAAAGCATTTGGTCTAAGTTATAGTTAATTCCAAAGAGCATTTATTCAAAATATGATTTTTACTGTTTTATCTATTACTAGTTATTGTACGCAGCTTCGCTCGTGCAAAAAAATTAAATGAAATAAATAAATTTTTCGGACATCTAACACACAGCGCCATCTAGTGCCAAACAAAGCTGAGCTTGTAATATTGGTACTAGACAACTGATATAAATCCATATATATATATATACTTTTTTTTGTAAATACATACATAACATACATAAAAAACACCCAAACTCCGAAACAAACATTTGTAGATCATACAAACACTTGATCCGACCCGGGAATCGAACTCGAGACCTTAAGAACAGCAGTCGCATACGCTACCGCTGCGCCATCGAGGCAGTCCGCCTACTTTACTTCCCTAGAGGTGGCATTTTCGTAATTATTTTCTTGGTTCTCACTTACGTTATATAAAGAACCAACATGCAAAATTTTAGGATTTTAGGTTCAGAGGTTGGGCTGTGCGTTGATGTCTGGATACCTTAGTCAGTCAATCACCTCCCTTTTTCATATATGTAGATAATATATATTACAGTGATGATAAAGGTGAAAATAGTACAGATCTCCGACCAGTATTGACGTAGCTGGATTAGTATTTAAAACGACCTAATTGCGGTTTCCACTGTAAAGAAGCTAAATCTTTCTTAGTTTGGCTCAAACTTTTTATCAGACAAGTGGGTTATGATTCAAGTTTGTCGATATTACATCAGCCACAACCGCCAATACATAAATAGGTAAGATAAAGCACAACACACCGTGGGGCTCAACTAGTAAATAATAAGAATTAATATTTATTTACTGCTGTCTGCTGTTGTATATTATTAAAAATATTTTGATCTTTCCTACAATACTTGAAAGCATCCAAATTAGTTCAATATTACAATTTCACTTGTAATATTATAATAAAACGTTAGTTTGTCAATCGATTTCATTTTACTTATTTTACTAAACAGCGCCGTTAACTAGCGGATAGGTTATTTATTTTTTATTTTAAAATAAAAAAGGATGCTACTAAAAAATTACTTTAACCTGAACTTACAATATCACTAAAGCTAAACCGTTAAATTGTAAGAAATGAAGTCATTGACCATCTACCGTTTTATTATAATTAATATATCAGTAATAAAATTGTCCTTTGCTTTGCTTCCACGGCTTTGTCAGTATACCTGCGACATATATACTCGTACCTATATACACACATATATTATAGATAAATTATACAGAGATACAGGTTGTGGAGGAACGGGTGTCATGTCCCTCCAACACAAAGGGAGGATCCTCCAACCAGGCGAGGTGATCATGTCTGGCGGGCCACTACCCAACAATTGATGTTGGGAAGTTGTATATATATAAATCGGCGCGAGAATTTCTATTGCGCGAATAAGGATTGGTAGTTTCTTAGTTTTCTTTGTTACTCCGTAGTTCGATGTTTCTTCGGTAGATGGCTTTGTCATATATTTTTGTTGCCGCTGTATGTGGAAGTCGCCACACAGGTCATACGATCAAGTTCTTCACACTATATTTTACTGGGTGGGAATAGAACCCCCGAACTTCTGCTGCTAAGACAGGGTCACTGACCTAACTAACGGGTCCATCATATAAAATGCCTCAGAAATGAAAGGATACAGCGACAACCGTTGATAATAACATGTACTAGAAGGAAATCGCCGATATGCTTTAAAAACGTGTTACAGTATAAGCTTTTCATTTAATAATGATTAGAAATATATTTCCTGTGATTATCTCATCCGAGAGAGAGAGATAGAGATAGACCTGATCTTAGATATTCCTGCATTAGCTATCTTAAGTGGAAATTGTCATACCGCTTCACCTTGATTATAATTTAATCGCATTAAAAGTCGTAGAATGCTACCCAAAAAACTTATTTCCACAACCAGATTTAGTCATTACAGCCATCGTGGGAACGCACCAGGCGAAGTGTTCTTAGGGTTGTCATGTCAAATTTAATTATTTTAATTTAAAAATTATTTAAATCTAACTGTCAATGTTTCTTTGGCTTTAATCTTTTTTTGCCACTTGCAAAAAAAGATTAAAGCTTTATTCTATGGTTAGTCTTTTTTTTTATATCTTAAAAAAGACAACTCCCGCATTGGGAATATACATTCCTGTGTCGCAGGGATCTTTACAAACATACATGAAACGGACACAAAGTACACCCAGACTTAGAACAACAATTTATGGATCACACAAAGTGTTGTCCCATGTAGGATTTGAACCCACAACACTTGCCGCAGTAGGAATCAGTGTGGCGACCACTGAAACCACTATGCCAATCGTGTAGTCGTTTATTGTAGTGTAATGTAGAGTTCATTATTAAGTAGGATATTCTTATAAAAACCAATGCAAGGAATCAAAAGGAAACTGAAGTGGACAAGCATTCATCTTTACATAGTCTAAAATGAAGTCACTTTCGCTGTCTGTTCGCTTAGATCTTTTAAACTACTCAACGGAATTGAATTTACCAGCAGTTACCAGCTTTAGATAGTGATTCAAGAGGTAAAATACATGTGTCATACATGCACATTATTGTAGAGGAAATGGCCTGCTCGATATTATGCTGTAGATTAATACGTATGATTTGAAACTCTTGTCATCGAGACAATAAACTATAAAACAGCTGAGAAACTTTGGATTTAAATTCATAGCAACCCTAACAGTTGAAAAGTGATCAGAACGAGTGTTTGCACTTTACAGGAATTATTTTCTGTATACACACACTATACAGTACCTTACTACCTGACTATTGCCAATGGAATGTTAATTAAAGCAAGCCAGTGGATGCATAGTACAAAAAGAGCATAAACATTAAAAATAAAAGGTTATGTGGCACGCGTTCAACCGTCGAACTGTTGATGGTTTAAAGTTTTTCTAGAACAAGAAAAACTGGGAATCGGTATTATTACTGGTACTTATTATTCAAGGGTTCGTTAACGCACTTCAGGCGTGACGAAGTACGCTGTAGAATGAAGTAATTATTCCTTTTATGTGGTGGGCAATGAACACGTGGAGTGAATACGGTCTGACATTTCGATTGCCATTATTGTTAATTATGTTGATAGGAGATTTACCATGAAGAGAACAGTTAAACGAAAACCCAGTCATGCGGTTAAGGTATGAAGAAAGAAAATTTTTGCTCGGAATAATTTAATTAGGGTTTGGTTGTGTGTGCATGAATCTTGAATAAAGAATAAAAGTGACTCGAAAGGCGGATAAAATAGCCTTTGAAGTGGAGTATATTTTGTGTTGAAATCTGGGCTCAATCGGTTTAGCCTCTTGTTGTGATTTCGTGAAAAGGGACAAAGTAACATGTAACATGAAACGAGGAAAGAGCTATTTGAATTAACTAATGAGCGCCAGCGTTGCTAATTTTGGCCGTCAGGCGAATCGTCAGGTGATTGTCAGACGATTCAACCATCAAACTATTTCAGAAGAAAAATTGCAAATGCAAGCAAAATGAAAGGTACTTTAAAAAAATAACATTACTGTATTTAAAAAGATTTCCACGTTATTTTTTTTTTAAAGTTACAAATTAAATTTCATGTTACGAAGTCACTAAAACTGGTGATTTACTTGAAATAATAAGGTATAACCCCCAAATGACTCGTTAAGGTTGACGTAATTTATAGGACATGTACGTTTAAAATTGATTGTTGCTAGGTAACGTTTAACAAACACCAAAAGTCTGGTAAAATAGTCTGCAGGAGCAGCTTAGTCATACACATAGAACAACACGGGTATCGGAGGGGAGTAGCCATAGCGCTTTTTACGATATAAAACAGTCTGTAATTTTTTGCAGGGGAAATCTTTACACATACACATTTTAGTATCACATACAAAAACAATCTTCTGTCATTACGAACTCACACATAGAATGAAAAACAGACATTCATAATTTCACACACACATAAACTCATTCTGTGAAACAGTGCGTAGGTCCATTTGGGCTTATACTTTGACAGAGGAGAACTTCTGCGTATGGCTACTTCCTACCGTGTCTTGTTCTACTCTATGGCCATAAAGTATACGGAATGGATATATGATTCTCTATTGTCTTTTGTCACCGAAGACTCATTTCTTTTGTAATACTCAGAATTAAAGTTTTATTTTGATTGTTTAATGCTAGTGAAGTTGGACTGCTAGTCCAGCTGGAACTCGATTCCTTTCATTCATTCTGGGTGTAATTTATCTGTAACTAGCATTCTATGAAATTCTCTGAAACTCTCGGTTTTCATAAAATATAATATGAATTTATTACACATATAAGCCTTCCTCTTGAATAACTATATCTATTGTTGAATACTTCGTTGAATGCCATTGAGTAGTTAAAAATGTAAGCGAAACGATAGCGGAAGCGACTTGTTTATATACTATGTAAAGATACTTATGTAAGAATTTAGGAATATTAAGTATGTTTATTAGTTACTGAGTTTAATACAAGCTCTGTTTAGTTTGGTACCTGACAGAGCCGTGTGTGATATGTGTGATATTATTATTATACATTTATTGCTAGGAGCACGTTAGATGTTAATCCAGGATATAATCTAGTGCCGTCAATGCTACATCATCTTCCATTTATATTTTATTACTAGCTATAATAGCATATATTTTATACTTTGCTGCCCCGACAGAATTCGTTCTGACATAAGTTATTGACTGTTGCAGTTCCATAGAAAAAATAAATAAGGGTTTTTTTTTCCATAAGAATTTTCCTAGTGCCTACCGAAAGCATGGAACAAAAAGAAACACATTTGAAGATTTATTTTTAAAGATAGGGTTGTGCTATGTCGTATCTAAGATTAAGTCGAGAAAAATGTTAAGATTTTTTTTACTGCTTCTTACTGATCTTCGCTGAAACATCTATTTGCTTATTATTTTCCAACACATAACATCATTGTATACTAAAGGATTGTGTTATGTTACATTAAGTGTAGTATGTATGGTGAGATTAAAAAATATCTTACCGATTCAGGATTCCTTCGATGGCCATATTGTACCTTTAAACAATATACAACGCATTATATTATAGTTATAAAAACATCAGGATGGAAAACATAGAAACAATAGCGATGGTGTTCATAGTGAATAGCATTTACTTCGTCTTTGATTTTATTGGTTTGTTTATCTAAACATGCTCTATAACTTCTATTGCAAAATACCGTAGGATCATCTAAATTACTCCTTCCTTTGTGATAATACTTTGTTTATGGTTTAAGATCTTAAACAAATCAATAGTAAAGTATTAAATTATTCATTGAAAGTAATAATAGTCGGGTCAAGTGACAAGTTAAAGTCAACAGCCTGGTGTTACTATACGGCCGACGTACCTTGACGAGCCTGAACATAGGCTCTGCGAACTAGCGCATGTGCACTCTAAGTAACCAACAAGCACGAAATAACCAAAAAGGAATGTTCAATACGCGTTGCTGAGGGTGTCATGCCACCATTTTGTTACTAAAACCCTAAACCTAAACCTTCCGAAGTTCGGACTCGTCAAAATACGTCGGTCTTTTTGAGGCGAGACAATGATTCAAAATTTTTGGTTACAAAATTATAGGCTACTTTTAATTTAGATAAAAGAGACCAATGACATAGTTTATAATATCTGATTCAAAAGCTAACCGATACCAAAGCCGCGGGTAGTACCACAGGGGGGATGCTAGTTATATCTAACATATAAAATTCTCCTGTCGCGGTGTTTGTTATCAAACTCCATCGGAACGATTTTCATGAAATTTAGTGTGCATATCGGGTAGGTCTGAGAATCGACACACACATAAATGATAAGGCTAACCCACCCCTATATATTTTTTTGAAAATTTCTTTTGTATATGGCAATACAACGTTTGCCGGATCCACTAGTATACAATACAAGCAAGTAAACGTTTCTTCAATATATGGCGCAAGTTTTACTTCATTTTCATTCATTCATTTCACCAGCCTCTTTCCGTACACTGCTGAATGAAGGCACAAGGAGCTAAAAATCTCTTATGTAAGGGAAGGCCTACATCCTGCCATCCATTATTGATTTGGATAGGGATCCTTTGTATGGATTATTCTATGAGATACTTTTGTTACTTGAGGGTATTATTATTGTACATATTAACATATCGCTTTGGATATTTAATTTCATTATTTTATTTACTAAGCCATATAAAACAGTTGCACAATAGTGAACGGTTCTACTAAGTTCACGGCACCTGCACGCGGACTTTACGCAACGGACATACTTGCATATGGTATAGTATTGTACCAGGAAATTACAGCGACGAAAACGATAGGGCTATCACTTTTATTGTGTTTTGTAAGACGACAAGTAGAGCTTATCGCTTGTTACTACGATTGTGGAAGGGCTCAGCCACAATAGCGTTAGGCGGTGAAATACGATTTCCGTCCTCCACAAGCGCAAGCCTAGCAGAAGGAGACACATGGAGCTGCGCGTCCTAAAGGACAGCAACGGGAACATTGGCGTTTCCCACACAGGAGAGCCATCTGCGAATGTAGGTGGCCCGAGGTACGTCGGGGCTCCAGAGTTTTCTTTTCTAGGGTGCACCTGGTTCCCCGTCTTCTAGTACCGGAGAAGGCCTGCGGTTTTAGCCGGTTAGAGTCCGCCATGTCACTAGGAGGTGGTATCCCAGGGGATTTCCGCAAGGAAATAATAAAGCGGTGAAACGGAAGGAGAAAGAATTTAAAGACATTATTTTTAAGCTACAAGGTTTGTTTCGTACTCCGTCTGGATTACAATCTAGGTAAAAAAAGAAACGACTAAAAACCGCACTAGTAGCCAGGAATCCAGATGTGCCTTGGTTTTTAGGGCACATATATAATTCTGGCATCTTTTTTAAAATTTTATTTAAGTTTTTTAAGGAAACAAACAAATACAAAATAGATAAAAATAGCATATAAGTAATTTACACATTTTCCAAAAAAAATCTGCATATTAATTTTTCATTATTGGCCAAACCAAAAAAAAAGGAAAAAAAAAGTCAGTAAAGTTAACATGTTTTTAAAATACAATCTTTAGCCCTCTAAATTCCATAATAATTATGCATGAAATCCAAAACCATAAAAAGAATGATGAACCGCTTCACTGAAAATGGTTTTCAAGAGATATTCGCACAAAAAAAGGTTTATTTAGTACAAATTTAGTTTACTGAGGAAACAATAAGTCCTTTTATGATATAAGTTAGTTAACTTATACGTTATCTATATAAATAATACATGAATCACTAATATGTATGTACGTGCCTAGCTTTCGATCAACTGCACCAAATTGGATAATTCTTTTATGAGGTTGTTATTGTCAGGACAAGGTATGTATAGAAAAAAATAAAGAAAACCGGAGGTGTTAAATTTTCTTAGTCCGCTTATTCGTATACATTGCGGGCCTGCGGGAAGTCAACACGGGTTTATAAGTTTTTAAGTAATTCATAAAATTTTCTCGAAAATGAATATGGCGGTGCGAAGTTCGCCAGGATAGCTAGTTTAATAGTAATGGACAAACGCTCACAATTTCTTTTGGTTGGAATTTTTCATTTAGGTATGTAAAATTTGTAGTAGGTTAACAGACACATCCTGGTGGCGGAATGGCGGGACAGGCTTTCAAGCCCTTCCGCCGGCCTAGTCACTGTCCAGGCCATTCGGCCAGTGCTCGACCTGTGGCTCGGGAGAAGGCACGGCTCTCTCTCGTTCCGTATGACGCAGATCCTCTCGGGACAGGGCTGCTTCGGGAGGTTCCTGTGTCGCATAGGCAGGGAGCCGGACGCTCGGTGTCAGCACTGCGTCGACTGTCGGGAGGATACGGCGTGGCATACGCTGGCAGAGTGTACCGCTTGGGAGGGGGCGCGCCGTGCGCTCATCTCTGTAGTAGGCAGTGACCTCTCGCTGCTGGCCGTAGTTCGTTCTATGGTCGACGNTACGGCGTGGCATACGCTGGCAGAGTGTACCGCTTGGGAGGGGGCGCGCCGTGCGCTCATCTCTGTAGTAGGCAGTGACCTCTCGCTGCTGGCCGTAGTTCGTTCTATGGTCGACGGCGAAGAGTCCTGGAACGCAATGGTGTCCTTCTGCGAAACCGTCATCTCGCAAAAGGAGGCTGCGGAAAGGGAGATCCTGACCTCTCTCTCAGTCCGCAGAAGGCGCACCGGGCGTCGGAGGAGGGCATACGCTGACCTCCACCGGCCTCCCTAACTGGGTCCATTGGCGGTGGACTTAGGGATGTCCGTCGCCCCCAACCAACCGGACCCGAGGTGGCGGCGCTTAGTGTTCCTGTGCGCCCCTCTTTGAAGTCTCGAGGGGAATCAAATACCTCAGTCCTCTCGCTGACGAGATGTGGTCCGCAGCAGCGGGCCGGCACCAGTCGGGGATTGCGGAGGCCTTTTAAGTTCCCGTGATCCCTGGCGTAGGAGAGAGACGGAAATCCGGGGGGTTTTAGTCAGTAAAAGTCTGACAGACCCCTTCGCTCTCTCCCCAGAGCGGAGGACATCCATGAGGATTTCCCCCGGATAAAAAAAAAAAAGGTTATCAGACACATTGGTATAACACATTGCAAATAAACAAAGCATGCAACATTATATATAATATATTTTACGACTTACAATAAATCACCACTATCTGTTCGTTACAAGGAAATTTCGCGATAACTGTAAAACAATGTAATACAGACTAAAAATGCAGTTCTTATCAAAAACTTATATTTCCCATTTACAAAGTTAATGTAGTTTAAAAAAACACGGTTACAAACAAGGAAACATACAGATAAAGCTTTTTTTCGGACAATTGACTTAACGCCATCTAGTCCCAAACTACGCAGAGTTTGTTCTATGGGGACTAAACATCGTAAATACATACATCGTACTATACTTACTAATATTATAAAGTGAATGTAAGTTTGTTTGTTCCGCTTTCCCGCGAAAACTACTTAACCGATCATCATGAAACTTTGTATACATATTCTTGGAGGTATTAGAAGTAATATATCATACTTTTTATTAAATACAAGCGAAGCCGCAGGCGAAATTCAGTATTATATATAGAAAACATTCAAACTTCGAAGCAGATGTCAGATCACACCAACAAATAGTCTCGGGAATCAAACCTGAGACCTCAAGCAGCGCATAAGCAACATTTTTATTAGCGGCTGTCTCGGTGACTCAATTTTTTTTGTGCGTCCCTATGAATAACAATGCGCATTTGTTAATAAAGATAAAAACATTTTATTTTTTATACATACACTAGGAAAATTCTTGTTCCGCTGGGGACTTCACAAACGTACATGAAACGGACACGAAGAACAATCTCAAAACAATAATTTATGTATCACACTGCACACAAAATATTGTCCCATGTGGAATTTGAGCCCACAACACTATCTATGCAGTCTTTCTCATTATATTCACAACTTTTTAAAGACCATTCGCAACCAAAATATATGTCAAGATGAAGTGACGAGTGAAACTTAATGGCGGTTAAACAAAACCTGTGACATGTACTGTGTACATGTATCTATAGCTTAAAGTGAAAATGACAGAGTATAATAGCTGTCAAAGTGGACATTAATCTTTATTTTCTCTGGCTGCAATATGAGCAAGATTATGTCTGAAAACGAGGCTAAATATACATGTAAGTAGGCACGAAGTATAGTACGAAAGCCAAAGAGTTTGATTTGAAGGGTTAATCTCAGGTCTACTGGTGCCAATTGAATAATTGGAAACAATAAGAAACAGACACACACATAACTAAAAAACGAGAACCGCTAGAATAAAAAAAAGAGACAGAATTACAATGTAGCATATCATCGTGGATTATAGATATTTTTTTCCTTTAGGACATCGTTCTTTGTAAAGAAACATTCTTGTCTATCTATATGTATGTTTTTTACTGAGTTAATGTCGGAAAAAGAAGCTTGTTTTAATTGTAAGATTGCAACCTGTAGCCACTTATGTTCTGCAATCATGGCTCTTGAAAACACATGGCTTTGAATGAGGGTTCTTTTATCTAAGCAACGAAACCGACTACCCTTAAAACTGTTAGCCACTTAATTGATGTAAAAATTCTAAATACAGTGAGTAATTTTTTAAACGTTTAAAAATGATGTAAATATTTCATTTGTATAGTATTTCAAAATAACAATACTGCAATTTTAAAGAGATTTATTAACTGATTGTTACTTGTTTGCTATGAATATTCATATTTATTGTGCAACGGCTAATAAAACTTATAGAAAAGATGATTTTTCAAAAATTAAAAAAAAATTGCGTCAGGTTTCGAGAGTTTCCGGCAGCTATCACCCAAGTTGTTGGGCGCGGCTGGGGCGCTATCAACGCTGCTTCCCAATAGGTTGGACCCAAACGCCGCCTGCAGGCGGTTGTATGAGGGGATCGTGCGGTCGATGGCCCTGTATGGGGCCCCGATTTGGGCGGCTGACCTGACGGCCGGTTCAATCACCGTTCTGCGGAAGCCGCAGAGGGTGATGGCCGTCAGAGTCATTAGGGGTTATCGCACGATCTCCTATGAGGCGGCTTGTGTGCTGGCCGGATCTCCGCCCTGGGACCTGGAGGCAAAAGTCCTCGCGTCGTTACATTGGTGGCGTGAGGACGCGCGGGCCCGCGGTGAAGGACTGACGCAGCGAGTTATCGAGCTGCGTCGGTCACAGCTACGCGAGGTCCTCGTGGCGGAATGGCGGGACAGGCTTTCAAGCCCTTCCGCCGGCCTAGTCACTGTCGAGGCCATTCGGCCAGTGCTCGACCTGTGGCTCGGGAGAAGGCACGGCTCCCTCTCGTTCCGTCTGACGCAGATCCTCTCGGGGCATGGCTGCTTCGGGAGGTTCCTGTGTCGCATAGGCAGGGAGCCGGACGCTCGGTGTCACCACTGCGTCGACTGTCGGGAGGATACGGCGTGGCATACGCTGGCAGAGTGTGCCGCTTGGGAGAGGCCGCGCCGTGCGCTCATCTCTGTAGTAGGCAGTGACCTCTCGCTGCCGGCCGTAGTTCGTTCTATGGTCGACGGCGAGGAGTCCTGGGACGCGGTGGTGTCCTTTTGCGAAACCGTCATCTCGCAGAAGGAGACTGCGGAAAGGGAGAGGGAGATCCTGACCTCTCTCTCAGTCCGCAGAAGGCGCACCGGGCGTCGGAGGAGGGCATACGCTGACCTCCACCGGCCTCCCTAACTGGGTCCAGGGGCGGTGGACTTGGGGATGTCCGTCGCCCCCAACTAACCGGACCCGAGGTGGCGGCGCTTAGTGTTCCTGTGCGCCCCTCTTTGAAGTCTCGAGGGGAGTCAAATACCTCACTCCTCTCGCTGACGAGATGTGGTCCGCAGCAGCGGGCCGGCACCAGTCGGGGATTGCGGATGCCTTTTAAGTTCCCGTGATCCCTGGCGTAGGAGATAGACGGAAAACCGGGGGGTTTTAGTCAGTAAAAGTCTGACAGACCCCTTCGCTCTCTCCCCAGAGCGGAGGACATCCATGAGGATTTCCCCCCGTTAAAAAAAAAAAAAAAAAAAA
>PKRV01000785.1:622241-762803 GCA_003709505.1 Hyphantria cunea
AAAAAGGTTTCGAGAGTTAGGAATTTTATTTAGCTTTCGAAGTGAGCTTCGGGACTACAGACACTACACGATATACAGTACACACCACACAGTGCTGAAACAACATGAGAGCAAGCAAGCAAAGATTACGTCTGTAGTAAATTTTGCTTAGAGTTCGTAAATCTTGTTTTACATCGAACGATACGCATGATAAAAGCAAAGGAATTAAACAGAAAACTAGGAACTGTTAAGTGAATGATAAAGTCTGTGTATATAGTCGCTCATTTCAATAACGATGATAGAAAACTCACAAATGTATGCGAAAAGTTGTTGCAATATACTCTAGAATCATACTCACTTTTACTTATTCCACACACATTTTTTTTTTCTTACATGTGGAAACCCCCCCCGGGTCTTCACCCCAACGGGGTTTACGGCGGGGCGGTGTGTCGGAATCGAACCGACTAAAACCACACGGTGTGCCACTCTCCGCATGAGACGGGAGAGATCTGGGAACCGCTTTCTTACGCCATCCGGGCTTATTCCTCACACATGACCTAACCTTTGAAAATGCCATAAAGCCATACCGGTCAGGTGTAAATTTAATTAAAATAGTGCAATAAGTAGAAGTGAGTTTGATTCTAGAATGTATGTGATTTACGTCCCTCAACGCTTAGTCACGTGGTCAAAACCAAGTATAAGTTCAATAATAAAAGTATTAGCGATTGTAGAAAGAAAATAGACGCTTGCATCTTGCCTAGGTAGGCCGATCATTTGTTAATATATACCTTTTATTATAACCAAAGCAAGAAAATCAGGATAAAGTGTCAATTTACTAATATAGTATCTAATTTGGTAACGAAATTCTTCATTTTCGTATTTAAATTAAAGTTTTAAAAAAAATACCCCTGGTTAACCCTTGAATCCCTTAAGGATTAACCAGGGGTATTAAACATTTTTTTTGTGGCGTGCATATGTATACAAGATAAATGAGAAAAATCCATTCCTATCATGGTGGTAACAATCCGTGTTTAATTAATTTATTTATTGTCACAATTTCATGGAACATGTGTTACACAGAAATATTTCTATCGAACATTGTCCTAAGGTTAACGGTTTTTCAAAATTGCATTACATCACTTACAAAATGGCTAAATAAGTGATTAAACATTTTTGATTATGACATGTTAATGTGTAAAAGATGCGGTGGCTAGGTGTGCAATTAAAACATTATTTTAAACGTTATTTTACAGTTGATGCAAGTTGTATTTAGAATATTTAATATTCAGATTTCGAAACAGATTAAAATTACTGGACCAACTACTTGGATCTAAAAGACTTTATGCTGCAGACCTGGGTTTTTGGTGACCAATATGGAATCCCTTATCCTTACCCGGCTGCGAAAGAAAGAGGGATATGTTTTTCGAGTGTATGTATATTTCTTTGGCACGCCCTAGAGCCTAAACGGCTTTGTCGTATTTTTATGTGACTGGTGTCAATAGATTCGTCTCAGTCGTGAGTGTAATACTGGATACATCAAACCAAAATTAAAAATAAATTAAAAGCAATCTTTTCTTTTCAGTTCTTTCTATCTTTTCAGTTCTTCATTAAAATAATAAAGATGGTCGATACTGACGTATTCAGGTTTTTTTGATAATTCTTTACTTTTTTACGATAACTAGTAAATGCAATTTCTATTATCTTATTGTTTAATTCTTTATCATACTAATAATATAAATGTGCAAGTTCGTGAGGATTTTTGTAACTCTTTCACGCAAAAACTGCTGAAGGGATTTGGATGAAACTTTTCAGTAATATAGCTGATACGTCAGAATAACGCAGGCTACTATTTGCCGCGATAAACGACATATACGCGGGCAGAGCCGCCGGCATAATTAAGTTGAAGATACAGATGAGTAATACCGAAAACACGTGTCAAATATAACATTTAGTTTAATTTTTTCTTTCACAAGGTAGCTATAACTTTTTCCTAAATTTTATTTCACAGAAAGGATTCTGACGCTCTTTTATACCTTCTGAAGGTGTCTATAATGATGACGGCTTGAGTCACATTTCATCAAGTGACATGTTCCTTAGTTTCAATTATTCATTTTTGCTTATTTTTCAATAAACTACTTTTATTAAAGACTCGAGGATGGCTGTCCAGACAAAGTTTAAATGGTTAGAAAATATAGATATAATAATAATTAAATAGGTGCTTAAAAAGTCAACACACACTTGTNTAAATAAATAAATAAATAGTAATCATTTTTTCCCATAAAAATAAAAACTATAAACATTTATTTATTTTGAATTGTGTCACTTAAATCAAATTTTGACACTTTCTATATTAGCCTACGAAAATAACTCGCATTCTGCCTGATGGAAAGCCAAGAATGGTGGTCACCATGTTTATTGAGAATGCAGCATGGTGACCCACACTAGCGCGGCGCGGCCATTAGGTGTTAGTCAACTCGTAGTCTAGTAACAAACAGTTGATGTTAAATATAATCACATGTTACTTAAAACTCGTTACACCGCATTAACGTTATCGTCGATAAAATTAACGTTATAACAGTTAGTATCGACAATTAACATAGTTCCGATTTTTTTATTACTCAATACCGTAACTAAGCTTTATGACAAACAATAACGAAATAAATATTGGATTTTGCAAGAAATGTCCGTTAATATTAGTTCCGTTTAGTCATTTTGTTTACGGTTTAAATACTGTTACGATTTACATATCAAAATCAAGCTGCTACAGAGCGTACCTACTCTTTCTTAAAAGGCCGGCAAGTGAGGCTTCTGGTGTTCCGGGTATCCATGAGCGACAGCAAACGGTTACCATCAGGCAATCACGTGTGCTAGCTAGTGGCTTAGTAGTATGTTGCTATTCAAAAACGATATGTTGTTATTTATTTATTTGAACTGAACGTACATGTTGCACAAAGATGGACTTAATACCATAAGGCATTCTATACCAGTCAACCTTAAGGTGATATAAAAATGTGATGCGGTAGGTGCAAAAATAGGGTTTAGTATTTGGAAAACATATGTTTTATCTTTAAAATATTATTCGTCTCTGAATAATACTAAAATTGAACTCTGGGTACTTCGAAACTCATGTCATCATCATCAAAAACCCATAATGTCCCACTGCTGGGCTTGGGTCACCTCTCAGGAGAGGGTTAAAGCTATACGTAACCACACTGGCCAAGTGCGGGTTGGAGGCTGGCAAGACAACGTTGTGGCTACGTAATCTTGCCGTTGGATGTTTTCAAGCCAAGGCAAGGCCCAAAGGCCTCCAACTAAGCTTCACGACTGTTATCCTGTGATAACAACCGGAACCGAATGCTTAACGTGACCTCTGAATCACGGAGACACTCAGGGTATCATTCCACCAACGGTCACCCATCCAGGTACTGACCGCGTGTTGTTGCTTACTCTCGGTGATTGTTTATAATCAACGAGTGCGACTGGGCTATGAGCGCCTCACAACAGAGCAAAACACATGTACGTACATATTTTAACTTAAAAATAAGCTTTGTAAAATCTCATTTGTGGGTCACACATACATATAATACATACCTATGTCTAGGTACAGAAATGAGAAACAAAAGATAAAAAATGTAGGTAGGTAGTAGGTATGTAAAGTTGGGAACATTAAAACAAGAGGATCAACAGCCATAAAATCATAGACTTGTATCGTTTTATTATTTACGAACAACAAAATTTTGGTTGTGTGGTCGTTGAAGAGATCGAATACGTTAATAAACCATTCATAAGTTCCAAACAAGCCAGGTCTCACGCAGTCGTTAATACATGACAAAGTAATAAACTCTAGCGCAAAAGCTTTGTCATACTTATTCGGTCATAAAGTTGGTTATAAAAACTTTTTAAAATTATATTTTGACAGTTATTATAGTATCATCTTTTAAAAAAATAATAAAAAAGTCCAAAGTGTGAATGGAAGAGGGGGATAGTACCGAAACGTTTTTTTAAAAAAAGGTCGATTTCATTCAAAAATAAGTTTCTAATGGTTTATGATCCTGCCTACGTAATGAAATTTCGAAATGTAATTTCGAAATTTCTTTTACTATTACTCAGTTAACTTATTTGTAGTAAATGATAACAAACACCAACAACATAGGAAGGCGTTAAAATATCAGGAAAAAAAGAATCTTCTGAAGTATACCCATTTTGTATACAATAAATATTATCGTTAAATGTACAAAATATTCATGGCATTTGGTGGCTTGAAAACATCGGATGACAAGAAGATGGATAAACGTATAAATGAAGAAGGCACCGAAGACTTCTTTCTTCAAAGAATTCAAATATTTTATAGGAGTTTACTGTCAAGATACATGACTAATTAATTTTTAAACTTCTTCCTTCACGCCTGCATTTCCATACATTATGACTGCTTCACTTACCATTTGAAATCAACTCTTTGAAAAACATATAACCGGTACTTGCTCGCTACCGATAATTGAAATTGTAACAATATATGTAAGTAGAGCTGGCTTGTTTTAAGTTCTACGGCTTCGAAGTGAGTGGATCCGTTTAGTTTATCGATCTCTGTCTATTTCTAGGTTATATGCTGTTACGTAAAAACTGCAGCCTTTAGCTAATGTTTATAAAATTAATAATCGAAAGTAATGAGTCTTATATGTGTTAATGTGGCTTATAAACGATCTATTATATAAATATTTTTTACTACTGGAACGAAGTAGACTTTTACCTGCAATCAGGTATGGCTCGTATGGCTCGCAGGCAAAAAAAAACTATCATACAGAATTATCTGCTTGTACTCTTAAATTGTATGGTTTTACGTGTGTAATACTTGTATTACGACAAGGGTGAAATCGTTATCTGATATGTACCGTGTGGGATTCAAATTTGCCACACGTTATTACGAGACCGCGATCATAACCATAACTCTACTGCTTTGCGTGAGTGTTTAGGTACATGTCGAGTGTAAATAGATCCTTTGTATATATTGTATTTTTATTTTTTGTGTATTGTAATATAAACGAAGCTAGAAGAAAACACTCGCATTAAATTATCTAGCCTTTAACGGCTGTTTTCAATAACCTATCTCCAAATTTAACTTGAAAACGGTTTGAATTTACCTTAAAAGTATTTATTTATTTTTCCGACACCTAATTTTTGACAAGAAAATTGAAAAGTCATGCTACTAAACAATGAAAGTATTGAATCAAATATTGAAAAAAAAAACAGGTAGACTATTTCCCTATTTATAACTAGAAATAGGTTATTGAGAACGGTCGTAAGGCGGTTCCCCGTCTATTTCTATACATAAAGCTTGTAAACCCCAACGTATGCTTGTGCATACGACGGCGTTAAATTATTCCTTGTTTTACATAGCTAATTAGTTTCAAAAATGCTGATTACGACGCTTTGTTTTGCTCTGGTGACCGATGACTGGGCACAAAGACACATTTGGAATTCAAATTACGAACATGTCTGCCTAGAATGGCGGGCTTGTCAGTACAACACCAATAATATTAATAAATTGGATCTTTTAAATTATTATTGTTTATGGCTAGAATAATTAATCATAAAGAGAGCATATTTGCACACTTATTCACAGTGTCTATTAATATAGGAAAAGTTTTAACAAATTATGTGTTACATGCCACAGATAATGTGTTTTTTTTAGATCACACCTCTCACACACGGATTTCTGATTTCAATCTAGACAGAGCCTGTACAAGGTAAACAGCGGCGTTTTTTTAATTTAAGAAAATTAGTGACGTTGAGAATTAAAAAAAAAATTAAGAATTATTGGTTCTATAAAATGTATGGTTACATCAAAGCAGTCGCCTACTTCTAATATGGTATGTAAATAGACAAGACCGTAGGGGTCCTGGCATATTATATGTCAGTAACCATACAATGTAACGGAAACGCTAAAACATGTACATCTGATCTGTACCTTAGATCACACTGCATGTAGCAAGTTTCTCTAGCGGAAAATCAAACGTACAATAGATACGCAACAATATATTTTATTAGGCCACGTCGGTCCATGCGTATGCAGATATGCGTTAAATTGAGTCTGCAAACACGGTACATGTATTTCTAAAGAAGTTAAGAATAGTCTGGTTTGTTTTTACAATGCTTGTGTAATTGTAAGAATAAGGTCTTAGAATAATTATGCAGTTATGACCTTTTTGAGGCAGAAGCTGGATCTGAGAAACCGAAGATCGAACTAAGTTGCGTGTAATTGGAGAGACCTATGGCCAGCGGTGAACTGCAACAGACTGATGATGATAAGGACCTTATTGATATAAGCCCCTTTTTGAATCTTGATACCGTAAAATTTGGACCTCCGATGAGGCCGATCATAGAAATAATAAAATAAATTAAATGAAAGACTTTTAATCTGATCGAGTTGGCCCATATACCATAAAATTTTTGACTCCTAAAAAAATAACCCTACTTATTTAGTGAATGCGAAATTTTAATGACTATAAACTCCTATTTCACACTAAGCTCTCGTACTAAGCTAATCTACAACCATCTCCAAGTTTCTCCATAAGCCATTGTAATGCACAAGGCGTTGTGAAACCGCGGGTAGATGAAAATGTTGAAAGGGTTCACGTTCTAGTGCGTTGAGACGGAATATTGTAACATTTAAATGGTGTTTCCGTCATGGCGTAGAGCGTATGAGGTTTGATAACGATGCTAGTTTTGCATGCTTAATCCGTTTTGCTGACACAGTTGAACGAAATGTCAGCGAAATATTTATTTTATTTTATTGTTGAAAAGAGTCGATTCTTCATTCGAATTCCTAATAGCTTTTAACACCCATTATATTATTACCAAAATCGTTTTTTAATAATTCTATAGAGACTTGTAACTCGAAACATTATTAACGGTACATCTGCTAAGGAGCGGAAAGGCCCACATTTGCAAATGAATGTTTAGCAATAGGGGTAACAGTTGTGTTACAATATACGGGACAGCACGTGCAGGGTTATCATATTTCTCGACCCAGTCTATAAATACCCATACAGTAAAGAACTTCAACAACTTTGAGACGTCATACTTTGATACCATGTCACTGTACTACCCGGGTTGTTCTCGAGAACTTTAACCTACTAAAAGTACCTGTAAATAATTTGAAAGAGAGAAACGGTTCCATCAACGGCATAAAAAGCATACTAATCGGTATATTTCATTAAAAAAGGTCTTGTTCCAGGAATGTTACAGTGACACTCAAGTAGAGTCAGCGTGTTACATGAGCTATCGTTACGAGGCCTGCCTTTATATTTTTCGTATCGTAAAATACTTCGTACTACTTAATGTGGAAACATTGCAATAATTTTAGGAAATGTGATGCAATAATATTAGAAAATGCCTTCTTAACGACTGAGGTATAAAGATTTTTTTTTTAATAGGGGTATGAATAGATAATTTATCTATTAAGTGATTAACTACTAATCTATTAATCAGTTTACGTTGAATAGAAACGGAATAAAGAAAACGGATGAGAGACGCCAGCATGTAGCTGAATTGCGATGTTGAGATGTATGTATGGTGTAACTAGAATGGATAAGTTGAAGAATGACTACATAAGAGGAAACCAGAATGTAGCACCAATAGATGTTAAGGCAACGAGTTACAATAGTAGTAGGAATAGAGATGAGCTAAATGTAGTTAAGAAAGTTTTAAGTATGAAAGTCGACGGATATAAGAGTAGAGGACGACCAGAGAAAAATTGATGGACTGCATAAAAGAGGATATGGCCAGGAAGGGAGTAAGCAGTGAACTGAGACGTGATAGAGGAAAATGGAAGAGGAATACACATTGCACCGAACTCAAATAAAGTTGGGATAAGGTTAGGTAAGTTGGCATAAGGGAGCACCTCACTTATAGTTGTCAAATAAATAATCAATATTTCTTAAAATCGACTGGTTCATCGACATTTCAATGCTTAGTCATTTTAAGGAGTATCCGATAAATTAACAACGAGACGAGTAAACGAGACAATCTATTCATAGATGATATCTCCGTTGTTTAACGATGCAGATCAAAAGCCTACGAGACCTACTGGAATTACACCGCATGTTTCCTATCCATTGTGTTTTACATACAAACCACTATTGAGAAGAAACATAATTTTACCATTATTGTTACCACGTCTTCGCATGTTGTAAAATTTTATCCTTATAGGTTTAGTTTTGCATACGCACTGTGGGGTATGTAAAATAGATAGATCAGGAGCTTTTCTCCTAGGAAATACTGTATTCGAAGTAGTAGTTATTGACAATATTCTAACCTACTAATTGCAATGCTGCAAAGGGTTCCAATATAAAAGTATAATAGCCATCCCTTATCTAGACATGTATAAGGGCAAATCCGACAAAAACGTTATACTCTACTAGTTTAAAGTCCCCGTTAATCATCAGACACCACTAATCACTCCACATATTAAACCATTACATTATGCGCACGTGTGTGGCTGTCGTACAGGTGTTAGATGGCAACAATATCTAAAGGATTAGTAAACACTGTTTTTCTACAACAGAAAAAGCTAAGTTGACTGTTTTATATAATTGAATGTGCAAAACAAAGATAGGGCTCTGTCTAAGCAGTGGATTGCAAAGTGCTGATAATGATAATGATGACGGAGGAAAACATTTTAGATAGTATAGTCAAGTCACGAGAAGATATAAAGGAATTGGGCGTAAGCGTTCATTACAAAATTTAGCGAACGTAATAAAAGAGGTTAGAATCAACCAATCGCCGTCTACTGCTGAACGAAGGGCAATCCACATCCATACGCTGAGGTAGGTAAAACCCTTCTTAAAATTTTCTTTTTTAAACAATAACCTAAAGAAATGCCAAGTGATTACACTTTACCATGCAGAACCAAATTGACAGAGACAGAGAAAGAAAAAATTAAAAATAGAACGTTGTTTATAAGTAAACCAGAATTGGCATGTAATATTTAGTTTCATATAACATTCAACGGTCGAGAATTTCTTTTGAAGAGAAAGTATGCATGTATCGATGTTGTCGACGACATGTATCAGTAGATAAACACATAGCATGTAATGAACAAACACAAGACAAAGAATGTAATGAGACTCGTGAGGTTACACTAGATGAAAGTATTGATAGCATAAATGTTACAGATAATAAAGCCAGGCTAAGAAAACATATTTAATTTTTCTATATATAGTAGGCCAATCGCCTTTCTAACAAGAGGTGTATCTCTTAGCAGTGAACTATTAAATGCCGGTGCTTACTATGATTATGTGAGGTATTGTCCACAATCTATTTGAGTCTATATTTATAGATATGTGTGCTATATTTATAGAAAATTTTCTGGATTTGATACTTTTACAAAAAAACTGGTAGTAATTTGAATCATTCTATTATTCTAACAAGAAATAAAATAATACATATATAATCGAATGTTTATGCTTAGTTTTAAGGTACCTTTTTTTGAGTGAAATAATTTTAGGTCCAGTTATGTTAAGTTCTGGATAATAAGAAATATTAAATACAACTTCGCTAATAACTAAATCATTTATAGTGCCTTAGCATGATCATATCATTATCTGGTGTACAATAAAGCGATATATTATTATTATTAAAAGAATACTTAACGGGAATTTAAAAAAGTGTTATTGTTTCCACGTTTATTTATTAACGTTGAATAAAAGCAAATGATACCGTTTCCTAATTCCTATCAATTAAATCACCTAAGTTATAATTTAACGGGCATCTCTAAACAATGACAAATCAGTCACTTAAGTATGTTTCATAGAAATACCGATTTACTAGTTGACGTAACAAGCCTAGTCGTTGCTAACAGCTTAGAAAAAGAATCGTGCAATTCTGCACGCTCTGTTCAAGGACGTCCACGCGATGAGAGCAAACGGTTATTACAGAATTGAAAAGCTTATTATAATAATCGCTTTGATAGCCGTATGGAATTAGAGATTACAATGCGGAATGTGAACATTCCTGTTCTTGTTACCCGTCAGCCAGGTGCAACAAATTCCGGTGGAAAGTCGTATTTCATTTATGCCAGTAAGATGTGAACTTAAGTTTAATCGAACAGATTCTTGCTTTTCAATCTTTTAAAAACATGGGAGTTAAATATTGTTTAGACAAGTTCGAGAAAGTATTTTTCATTGTTCAAAATATTAGTGATATATTCAAGCAAATCTTCAAATCAATCTATCGCCGTTCACAGCTGAATTAAGGTTTCCCTCTCGAGAACTATCTCGGCCTTGGAAGTCCGTGTGTATTCGCTGCCAGTCTTTTTCATGCATGTTTTCCATGCAGAATATTTAGGCGAAAATGGTAGAAGTCATTTATCTTAAAGCTTTATATCAAAAAATGTTTTATATTAGATAGCGTAGAATTACAGACCCTACCCACAACAAGATTCATTGCAAAATTTTGTGAGAAAAAACAACAACGGCAACCTTAAATAGCTGGGACTGGGATGAATGAACGTAACAAAATTGTTTCATAGTACCCTTTAACCCTTGAAAGGGCACTATCGCTATGAATCCTTAAAATGTATTAAATGCTTATTTGTCGGGTTTAAGAAACTTTATTCTCATAAAGACTTACAGATTCACTTACATGAGAATACATTTTAAAAAGAATACAATCATTTGCCAAGCGGCGCAACACTCACAGTGTTGCACACATTTGTCGTTGCTAATATTAAATATACTCCATTATCGATGACATAAATTGAATAAAATATAAATAGAAGTAATCCGGTTTCGATAACAAAGTTACATCAAGCGAATGCATGCGCAGTTTTATTACCTAGAAAAATAATCACGATGTCAGATAAAACCACGTATATCAATGCTATCGATAAATCGATACTGATACGGTTAAGTGAAGTGTAGGAGGTAGACCGCAATTGAACAATAGTGTACAACAATATTGGAGTACAAAGAGTTGGACCAAAAACCACAGTATCAGATAACTATGAAATAAAAGGAGGGTAAAATACACAGTCCGATAAACAAGGAGAACGAAACTAAGGTCGTAAGATGAAAGTTACCGATGTATAGTGTTTTTCTTGAAATTTAAAGAGTTGTAGTCTGTTTCTTGTAAATGTGTCCGCTGTACGGAGTGTCGCCACTCGAACTCATGCCATGGTTGGTTGGTTGGTTTGGTTGAGCTGACTAAGGGGGCAAACTAGGAAGGATTACGGTACTTCAAAGAAAGTGAAAACTTGAGGCAAATCCTATATCTATCTTTCTGCCGAGCATGTTATAGTAGGCCAAAACCCTCTGAGGATTGGTCCATGTCCAAAAGCAGATTATTAAAGGCTGTTGATGTGATGTTTTCTGTAAATAGCGT
This sequence comes from Hyphantria cunea, assembly GCA_003709505.1. Classification (NCBI taxonomy): domain Eukaryota; kingdom Metazoa; phylum Arthropoda; class Insecta; order Lepidoptera; family Erebidae; genus Hyphantria; species Hyphantria cunea. The sequence continues at coordinate 633,600 of PKRV01000785.1, forward strand.
CTTCGTATGTAGGATGCGATATTATCAGGATGATTGAATTAGAATAAATATTGAACTGGAAATAAGAACTGGATATTTCATGTTTATGTCCCGAGCATTGTATTTCTGTAATCTTCACATATTTCTCTGTGGCGGTGAAAGTGTTTGGTTAATGAACGCAAGTTATTAACAAAGTTCCAGTTTGTTTGTTTACTATACGTTTTTGAGTAAATTATTGTCTAGTATTTTATAGACGCATTCAAAAATTAAACATCAAGAGATGATAATTAATTAAATTTATTTCAACAGTAAAGTTTTATGTCTTTCTAATGAATAATTTCAAAGTTATTTTACCGAGAATATTTCTTGTAAATAGAAATCGGTGAAGGCAGCAAACACTTCTTTAGTTTTCAATTGATGGGTTGCTACATTAATCTTATTTGGTATCTGTGTACTTTCTTTTGTACTGTCAATTTTCATAATACTATCATTCGTCATGCTAATGTCATTACCATCTCCTCCAACTCTAGAATAAGTATAAAATGACGTCACAACAACGTCTTTATTAATTTTCTTACGATACTTAACGCTGATATAATAAGTGCAATCTCATACATATGCGAAGGCCGAAATAACAATATTTATTATACTTACGAGTGATCATCTAGGTAATTCTTGCTTTTGTAATCAACTTTTTTATTTTGAAGGTTGATGCTTTTATAAAAAAAAGAGATTACATAAAATAATTTGTTAATACGTACACTATCATACGTATTTCTTTGAGAATTACTCAATGTAAAGTCAAATGCAAGTTAAATAAAAACACTAGATGGCAATTGTCCTCATTTCAATAGAACCATAGGCTCACGGCTTGTAATCTTAAACAATTTTCTCTCTCTTGAACACCACCATGAAAACAATGTGAAAGAAGTTGTGAAAGAAAGGTACATCTGAACGTGCGAAGAAGATAAAGTGGTAAAAATTTCACAGTAATTGCATAAAATTACTAGTCTAAGCGTAGTGGAGTCGCGCTGATTTCAGTAGGAAGGGGACGGCTTGACCTGGGCGGTAATACCTTTGCACGGAACAGCAACTTAAAATAACAGCACTTGTGCTGTCGTAGTTCGTTGGTGAGTGCGAGACCAACAGAAACCTCACTAGGCCGCCATGGTGTGAAGTCACCATGCTGCATTGCTACATTGTCTGCATTCGCAATGAGTATGGTGACCATCACTTTTGGATTTTGCTTATGCTTTCCTTCCTAGGTAGATCAAAGTCACATCGACCTAGACATGAAAAAATATTATATCTTCCTGTTCAGAAAATCCACCACGATCAATTATATTTAGGTTTATTGAAAGGTTAAGTGTTCAGTTTTAGGTTAAGTGTTTTAGTTTTCTTACAATTATTTTTCCACGAACCATAGGCAAGACATTCTTATAATACACAGTATAGTCAAAACAACAAAACTTTTACTTAACAAATTTCTATTTTAACAAAATGTTATAAACAAATCATCAATATACATCAAGTGTCCGCTGACACGTATACCGTGATCCAAGCGGTCACTAAACGCAGTCATTAGTTACTTTCTTATTTGTAATGGTAAAAGTTCATTACCCGCACAAAAGACAATGGCCTATGAATATACAGTTGATAATAGTGGAGATATGAAATATTGTAGATAGGATGATTGAAATCCCACAACGGCGAAAGTGACAGCGCGGTATTGTCGTCGGAGATAATTGAATTCGACCACTGTGTTACGTTAGATAATGTATTTGTTATACCAGTTGTATTAGTTTGTTATGAGATCTTATCTGCAAAAGAAGTTGTGCTCACTATGTTTAGAAATAATTTTAATGGTAAATGAAGAATTTGTATACACTTGTGTTTAAACTTTCAACTGGAGAGATCGATTTGAGCAAAACGTTCGAATGAATGATCATCTAGTCGGTTTTCTGTGTGTCGTTTTATAGTCATCAATTTCACAACCGTATAAAGAATAGTTGAATCGTAAATCGTGTTATGTACTTCAATATCAAATTTTGTTATAAAATATTTAATGTACTTACGTTAAGACCGTTCCCCGTGGAATACCCTGCGATGATTTTCGTCATTTTTGATATAAATAGTAGTACATTTTATTATTTTTATTAGGTGACTTTCAACGTATGAAGAGAGTTTTTTTTTAAATATATAAACTTGTGTGTAATTTGTTTTATTTAATGTCTTGTACGTTAGAAAAAATGTTTTTTATTATTTTTGATATTTTTAACGGCATTACTTTGTTTATGGCAAATAATGGGGCTTATGAACCTCTAGAGTTACTTTTATCGCCATAGATCCATAGGTAGGTTTAAAAGCCATTGAAAGAGTTAGGAGTACACGTTAAACCTTAATGAATGTTCCATAGTAACATTTAATTCAATTAACCTAGTTCTCATGGCAGTATGAATACCATAACTATTCAGTAGCCATATATATCACATGGAATTTAACAACTACTGTTTATAGTTGTTTTCAACTTTGTAATATTTTCGACCTTGCAAGTGTTTTTATTTTATTATAAATCATAAATTAGTGACTGCAATTTTTAATTTATCTTGTATGTAATCGTAGAAATAAATAAAAGCTGAAATAGCACCATTTTGTTTTAATTCTAAAATATTTCACACATTGTATAATTTTCTAACAGTTGGTTTATACTTATTTTTAAGTTTTTATAGAATCGCGGTTACTTCATTTTGTGATAGCAACTAGTTTGTGTATAAACCTTGAGATTATACAACGAATTTATATGCTACAAACTATTGTTGCAACAACAACAATAAAATATAAAGCAATATGCAATCGTTTGAAGATGAACGAATCATTAATCAAAGGTTCATTGTAAATACTCTTAATGTCAATTTTCAAGAACACGATTCACTCATAATCCGTGGATATTTTTTGTTAAAGTTCAGTGCGTTCAAGGTTACTATACCTAATAATGACTCAATTCTGATTAATATTAGACATCTGACTGTCGCTTCAACTATGAACATTTCCATAGTTATTTTCATATGACCCAATATGGATAATATTACACAGTTTCTTTAGCCATTCGCGATAGATTACACAGAAATAAATAAATATGAGGATACCTTAGTAAAAGTTTAAAATTTATATGAGTATTCATTGCTGTACAGCCATAAAAGATCTGAGACTCCAGGTAGGGTTGGACAATGAGAAAAATACATATTAAAGGTGTTGCAAAATAACTTCGATGGCCAGGTGGTTCGTGCCAGAGATGAGATGCTACTTTCTCTCGTATGTTCCGAACTCTACAACCCGGACGCGCGGCTTTTTGCACTGTTTTCATTAATTCCATATTATTATTATCGTTGTTCGAAACTGAAAGTTTTAATTTAGTATACGCAGTAGTGAAAAATCGAAAGCAAATTGGCCAGATGCTTAAGGTTATGTTGCCTTTATCGGTACACTTTCACCTTTAAATTTACAATAAAGACATCTAGTAAACGATCTTATAATATGAAACTTGGGTGAATAAGACGTAATTAGGTAGATACTTACCCTTTCGCAAGGCGGGGGTAAAGTAGGGGCATCAATTTCTGTATAGATGCATAAAGTTGACTTCCTCGATAGCGAATCGCTGGCAAGACTGCTCGAGCTGGAGCCGGTTGAGAACTTCATGGTTCCGCCTTATCCAGTATTGGTCCGAATCAGGTGACGTCTACCTGCACATCTATGTGATGTTGCCCGCACATCCCACAGGTGCGCGTCACCAAGTCGCCACCGTCCTCGCTTAGTTCAGTACAAGCTCAACTTTCGTAACGGGTCGTAGGTGAACCACTTGCGCAAGTGACAGCGAGTTACTCTGCGTTCAAAGTCTACTGCAGACTTCCAAGGTCTTCCGTTGTTAATATGCGAACGGAATTTTCGATGACTATTGTAAGCAAGCCTGCAACAAAAAAGAAATGATTCATAAGTGATATCGTCATATTGAGAAATATTACAATATATTTGGTGATAATCTCATTCTTGCTTTCTACTCAGTGAAAAGATGATTTGATTCGTGAATACAGTATTGTAAATTTAATTTATTACGAATTTGTAACACATTTATAGACAGATGACCATGCTATTAAAGAAACAATAAAGATCCAATTATATTTTCGTATTAAAATAGATGAGGCTGGTGCGATCACGATTAATCGATTTGCAGTCGAAAGATCGCAAACTGTATAATTTTATTGCATTTGAATTTAGAAACTATTATGTTGCGCAAGCATAAGGAATGTTTTTTGTTGTACTGCTCTGATCTGCTCCATTTCTAAACGTTTGGATCTGACGAAATTCTATAAGGACTCAGTAATTCTGATAAGCAACATCGATATATCGATAGACGCATCGAATCAATTATGCGTAGATCAAATTATCGATAAAATACGTCGTGCAATGTCTGAAGGTATAGTAAAGGTTGAAATATATAGACGATTTCATTGTGTTACTTTAATGTAGTTCGATTAGAATCTAAAGATTATTATTATGCCCTTCTCTTAAATTGATGTCCTTGAATATGTAGGTAATATTACAGAACAAATTTTGATCATTTTTATGGTTCTGTATATATACTTACTCTTCTAATAGTTTGAAGGGATTCTGTTTAGTGTTTAGTAATAATAAACTCTGATAGAATGTATAATATCCTAGAGTGATAACGTTCACAGCATCATCTTATTTGGATAGCAGCTGGGGTATTGATATTTTCCTATACTATTCTTGTGTTATTTTCTGACTAACTGCGCCCGAACGATAGACAGGCGTAGCTAGTCTATAATAAAATTAATCTAAAATACTTCTTATGTTTTCAGTTATCTGCCATTAAAAGTTCAAATCGGACCAGCCGTTAGTACACAGGCAGACAAACAGACAAAAACTATAAAATTGACTTTTTGATGAAGTACCGTGTAGACTTTATAACATATTAATTAACATAATAATATTTTAAATTAATTAAAATTTGGAATGTGTAATTTTTTATGATTGTTCATTGTGTTTTCTTATTTTCGCGCCAATATATTGTAAAATATATGGTGATATTAAAATGGAGTGGGGTGTCAAAGAGAGCCGAAGCGCTGTGATTGCGTTACGTAAAGTAGGTATGGGGACGAATAAAATTTTTAAAATCCTCCATACGCTTGGTATTAGTCAAATGTTTGTGTATTGTATTGATAGGTACAGTGAAACCTGCTCTTTTCGTGACAGAAAAAGATATGGCCGTCCATGAAGTGTTGGTACGAAAAAGGCGATCAAAGCAGTAATAGAAAGAATTCAAAGAAATCCTGTTCGAAAGCATAAGATTTTATCTCGGGACTTGAAGATAGCACATAGAAGCGCGCATAGAACACATAGTACACGCGCACATTTCGCGTATATTCAAAGATGGCGTAGAACTTGTACCCTATAAGTAATTTCTTAACTGATAATATAAAAAAGAAAACAAATATATCAAGAAACCATTCTTGAGAAGATAGTTAAGCCCATTAACAACATCATGTTCAATAACCAAGAATGGTCCTTTCAGCAAAACTCGACGCCAGGTCATAAATTCAAATCATTGGTCAGTCATAAAATCATTGGTTACAAACGAACGTTCCGGACTTTATCGGAGCTGGAGACTGGCAGTTATCTAGTCCTGATATTAATCGACTGGATTATTATTGGTCAGTTTTAGAGAGTGAGGCTTGCTCTAAACGCAATGATAATTTGAATTTCGAGTGAAGAATTATCTCATAGAAAGAGTGCGTGCTGCTATTGATAACTGACCTCAACGTTTAAAGGACTGTATTGCAGCCTTTGAGGACCACTTCGGCTTTATATATTTTTAATGGTTTTATATTAATGTATTAAACTAATACACTGTAATAGTTATAAATGTTACGTACAATAAAAAAAAATGTTTTTCTTTGTAACAATATTTATGGCTAAGTAGTATATGTATACTTTGATATGCATCTATTGATTGAAATGTTGTTTATACGAAGTGTGGTTATAGCTTTTTAAATCTTTTTCTTGTTTGATATAAAAACTTTATAATTAGGTCAATTGAGATTCATCATCATCAGCCTATCGCAGTCCACTGCTGGACATAGGCCTCTCCAATTTCACGTCACTTAGTTCGATCTATGGCTTCTCACATCCAGCTCCTGCCAGCCGTCTTGCGCAAATCATCGCTCCACCTGGCCTGTGGACGTCCTACACTACGTTTGCCGAGACGCGGTCTTCACTCAAGAACTCGTTTACCCCAACGGTTATCGGTTCTTCGGCAAATGTGGCCACCCCACTACCACTTCAGCTTGCTAATCCTGTGGGCTACGTCAGAAGAATCCAGCTAGGTTGGGCAGCGTTTGGGAAACTTCGTCGGGTCTTCTCATCGTCGATCCCACAGTGCCTAAAGACGAAAGTCTTCAATGCGTGCGTCCTACCCGTAATGACATACGGAGCCGAAACGTGGACACTTACGGTTCGACTGGTCCATAAGTCCAATTGAGATTATTCGTCTGTATTTGCAGGAAATTTGGAGCAAAATATGTTAAGTCACAGTGTAAAATAACTCCGTCATTAGTCATAAACCGTTATATTGTGTAACTCTATAATGTTTATTGTATTTGTGTTTATACAATTCCTGGACCTGTTAAAACTTGTTGCGTCCTTATTTGTGTATATTATACGGTCAAGGTTCCCACGACTTTCAAATATTTATTGTTTGTTGAGCAGCGTAGTGTCAATATGAGGATTCCTCTGGGCGTATATTTTTCCTATTAAGAAAGAAGGTATATGAGGTGATGAATTTTATAGCAGTTTTGGTATTTTCAGTTCAGCAATGGATTCATATTTTGAGCTTAGAAGAATGACATATATGTAACTGTAGTTATATATTTAAACGATTCTATACCTGCAAATTGAATTGATATCGGTTAATAGTTTAAAAGACAGCGGAAGTAACTTCATTTTATACTTTGTATAAGATGAGGACTCATGACAAGCTCCAATTTTATAACCCATTTGAAATCAACTTGAAATGAACTGCACTCAACCCGGGGTTATATCCCCATGACCTGCCTGCCTTGGAACGGCCCTTGCCTTAGTTTAGTAACGACTCTTTCTTTACTAGTGTAGTTTGCATGTTACAGAAACGACCACAGTTCAATTGACGCTCGCTTCATATATATATAAAAAGTGAGGTATAAATTAGACAAAATATTCCCAGTAGCGATCATATCTCCAGATATGTTTCAAAACCCTTTTTTTCTAAAAGCTGTTTTTTTAAGTTAGAGTACTCATAACATGTATTTGTTTAGCTACTTAGAATCTCTTTTTCAAATATTATTTTCTAGCTGTGTCCCGCGGTGTTACCCGCGGTTGCTGTTGTACCTTTGCAACAAAAACAACGGGTAACACCGCGGGGCGAAACAAGTCTAAAAAGTAGCTTTATTTATTCTTTACAACATCAGCTATCTGCCAGTAAAAGGCCCATCAAAATCGGTACAGTTCAATTTTATTTCAATTGGATTTGTAGGAAGTTGGTTCTAACCTCAGTTTTCAATTAATGAGAGAATGCATGAGATTCCACAATACATCTTTCTCACTATTTAAGTACATATTATTCTAATATATTAGCGGTAGTCAAAGGATTGAATGCGAACGAGAATGCGCCCGCGCACGAACACCATATAAAACAGTCTTTACCGTAAATACGCCAGTTTCGAATTTCGAACGGTTTAAGGAATTTTAAATAGTGCTTACAGCTGCATAGTATGACTCACATTTATCGATAAATCGTAATAGTTTATTCAATTGTGAACCTTAATATAATACAAATAGAAATATATTTTTGAGAAGTAATGACGTTGGTGGAAACGAATAAAAACAGTTATGTAATAGGTTTTAAGTCGAGCTCGAAGAATCAAAGCTACCGGGCGATGACCATGGTTACCTAATGGATGATATACAAAAAAAGTGAGGCGAGTTCAGTTCACGCAAATGGTTCCGCAGCGAGGAGTTTGAATAATGACCTTTTTGGAGTATTCCATTTGCTATACCCATAGGAAATATAAACAGGCCAGTTAATAAATGTATTAATATTTAATATACTATCATCTGTCGTACCGTTTATATATTCGTACAACCGATTTTGAGTTTTGACATTCTACAAACGTACATGTTAATAGAAAACTAAAAAGTGTTTGGGAATGACGTCATCTCAACGCTAAGTCACGTGGTCCAAACAAAAGACTTCTTTGATAATTTAGATATGAATGTATTTATGTGTGGAAAATGTATAATTGACTGCACGGAAGCATACCTAGACTCGAGGACTCACAGGATTCAGAGTCTGGGTGTTCGTTTCGTAAATGTGTGTAAAGTCTCACGCGACACAGGCTATTATAACGTAGTAATAACAGCTCAATGTGACTTGTTTTTCTATCAAACTATTGTATGAGAAAATAGTTTTGACTGCATAAACTTCTTAACAAGTAACTCTAACGAATTTGAATGGGACTTATTGTTATGATGCGAAATCATTAGATAGCTCGCTATCACCCGAAACAAGTTGTAATTCTCAATCACTATGCCTTTCTAATTTGAATGTGTTGATTGCTTTCATTCACTAAGAGAGCATATCTTTGCATAATCTGCAAGAACTGTTATAATTATATACTCTTTTTGAGTTACTATCACTAATAAGTTGTAATCCTTCTAATTATTTTTTACCCGACTGCGAAAGAAGGGGGGTTATTGTTGTATTTAGATTAGAAAGCAGTTATATAAAGAAAAGTTCTTCTCTAGGCTCTCTCTCTGTATCTTCTTCATTATTCCTAAGATTATTTGGGGTAGGTTACTATAATAGTTCTTCCAGTTTTACCAGAAAATCAGTTTTTTCTCGAAGCGATTGGCATCGGACCTCCGAAAGCCTGAGTGTGAACTGAGTTCGAAAAGGTTGATGGCAGTTGATGACAGTTCTATAAATGAACATAGTGATACCTATATACTATTATAAATGTGATTGTAGGTTTGTTTGTTACGCTTTCACCGATTTTAACCGATCATCATGAAACTTTGTACATATACTCTTGAAGGTATTATTAGAAGTAACATAGGATACATTTTATATATAAAAAAAATTGTTTGTCAAAAAATCGTCAAATTTAGCTACTTCAAAAGCATATTTTAAGGTGTTGAAACTTCATTGTATGTAGTAATTTTTAAAAATTGTTGATCTCAGCCAAGCAATAAAATTTAGTTATCATATTGATTCATTTCTATTATACCCTTACCCTTTATCTGTCATACTTATTCAGTGGCTCCACTGCGGGCGAAGCCGTGGGTAAAAAGCTAGTATATATATAATTTGCCAGTTAGTAAGTCGTTTAACGGGGTCATAAAAGAAGGAACTTCTCAGCTCGAATGTTCTTTTTAATGTCTGTTACTTCAAAACACCATCACTAGTAAACCTATCCTAAATAAATTGCATTCTATAATCTATGTCTATAAAATGGAGCACTGAAATGTACGTACGCGCATAACTTCCGATCGGCTGCACCAAATAGGTTAATTCTTTTTTTATTCGTCGGTAATTGACAGGAGAAGGTTTGTATTCAAGAAGCAAGCAAACAAACAAGCTTTTCGGCAATTTAGAAAATAATTACCAAAAAATTGGTGCTACGAAACTCGCAGGGTTAGTACGTAAAATAAAATAATAATAAATCTCTTTCCTGTACCAGATTAGTAACTAGGTTAATTTAAATAGGAAAACTTAAACTAATGATGTACAATTGGCGACCTTATCGCGCGTAGGCGACCTCTACAGGCAACTGTAGGATAGAAAAAAGAGCAGGGATGAAAAGTATGGTGTATTAGAAAAGGGGTAGAAAAAGGGAATTATAGTAGAATACATTATGTAAGGTAATATTAACTCATAGTGTAAAAGATTGAATAAATACATAAAAATAATTGAGTGAAACAGTTATTCCATACATACACAAGGTTTATAAGGGTGGGATCTTGACTTAACCGAGTATGGTAAAGTAACCTATGAGACAATGACGTCTTCCAAGTAATATTCCATTACTAGTCTCTTAAAGGCGGTTCATATTTTCGCACGTCTTCTTCTTCTTTTGATGATATGGCAACCAGCCGGATCAGCTATTTCTGCCAATATCAAGTATTTAATGTCTTCAATTCTAAGTCTTCCAAGTCTTCCAGTCTTCGTCGTGATGGAATTAATGATAAAAAATATAAAAAACGTGGATGACATGAAATGGGGATCGTTTTTCGCAAAAACTTCGCACGTCTTATTGCGACGGGTAGGTTTTTGACATCTTACATCTTACACACAACGCCATCTAGTCCCAAACTAAACAAAGCTTCTGTTATGGTACTAGACAACTGATATAAATACATGTATACTCTTTTTTTAAAATACATGCACAGTATAGACAGAAAACACCCAAACGCCGAAAGTAATATTTGTAAATCATACAAACATTTGGTCCGACCCCGGAATCGAACCCGACATCTCAAGCACAGCAGTCGCAAACGCTACCACTGCGCCACAGAGGCAGTTCCATAAGAGGATTGTTTGGACAGAGAAGGCGTGGTCGAGAAATTTGATAGTATGTCCTAGCACTTTCAATTTAAATTCTCTGACGATCTCAACGATTTGGAATGTGTGTCAAATAGGAAATTAAAGCGAGATTTCAGGTAGCGTGGAGTAAGTGGATTAAATAACATACTAATAATATAATAATACGATATAGACTATGAAATAAATGTACATAGTGGAATACTATTTGTGGTTCATTTTCGTCAACGAACTCGTACTAAGTTTTACCTAAACCGATATCAAATCCTAACAGTACATTTTCTAACCGTTATTACTCCTTTAAGTTCTGTTTCAAACTGATAACGTTTGTCCTTCAATACTTCCTAACAATGCATTACGTAGGTATGTGAACGTTACAACACGCTTGACGAACCATATTGGCTCTGTTTCTTGTTACCTATGAACCATGACTATTGTTTACATCGTGGGATTTTAGTTGCCTTAAACAGTTGTTATTTCATTAATTATAGTACTATCGTGTGCTAGTGAGCCAGTGAAACCATATATAAATGTAGTTTTTGTGATTGTCTCGATTCTTCTGTCTGCATCGGGGAAATATGGAGACGCCATTTTACAATAAATCCACGTTGTTTAATTAACTTTCTTTATTTTGACTGCACGGTTGGCCTAGTGGTTTAAGTGGTCGCCACACCGCATCCTGCTGTTCCAAGTGTTGTGGGTTCAAATCCTACATGGGACAACCCTTTGTGTGATCCATAAATTGTTGGTCTAAGTCTGGGTGTACTTTGTGTCCGTTTCATGTATGAATGTTCCTAATGCGGGAGTTATCTTTTTAAAAGTAAAAAAAAGGAAAAAAATATTGTGAAGCGATTACTGTAACTATTAGATCAAAGTTTTTAATAAATTTGTCGTCAAGTCGAAGTCGTATGGATTCTTTTGTAAGAATTATTTTAATTTATTTGTAAGTAGATAAAAATTAAGGGGAAGTAATTGGTATATATGATTATCTTTTTTTACTTATTAACTTACTTAAAATGAAGTCACTATTTTTTGTATTTAGATCTTTAAAACTACGCGATGGATTGAAATGGGGTTTTCATCAATGGAGAGTGGTTTAAAAGGAAGGTTTATATGAATAACAATACAATGCACCCGAGGCAGGTCGCTACACAAAAATTAATTGTGATAAATCACTATTTGTCATGCCAGTATTCATAATACACGAGACCAAAAACTTTTTGCTAGGCCACCCTTATACAGGTAGCACAGTCGCAATATTATTGATCCAATACAATGCTTTAAAATTATAATAGTAAAACGGTAATAATGTGGAACTTATTCAGTTGGTATGGCCTATTCGCCATGGTGACTATAAACCCGATATGTTATCATCTACCCACACCTATGCTAGTAGGACTAGAAAACTCGTGCGAGTGGCAGTGCCGTTTAGAAAACGGATCAAACCGCAAGATAAGAGGCTTAACAACACATATTCATACGTAGTATGTTAATACTTGGGCATTCCGAGATTCTGGATCGCGAGTAACACAAAGGAAAGTTTGGTTTACATTTTGCGGTAGTTTACACGGCCTGGCGTTCGTGTATTACCAGGTATTTTAATGCATGATAACTTTGTGGTGATAAGGTTGAGAAAAATCGTGGTTGAGAAAACTTATATATAGACCAGAATTTGCTCTCGGTTTAATTAAGAATTCGATACTGTAATGGTTTCTTAGAAGAGAATGTAAGATATGATATTTCCAGTTTTACAAGGAAATATATTAAACTATAAGTTATCTGATGCATTAAAAGCACTACACAATATAACCACACAACCTAACACGCACAAAGATAATAAGACACGTCATCTCTTTCAAAGTTCAAGGCTCCCATAAAAGTTCATAACCTATTTTGTAATGAATTGAGTGCCTCGGTGGCACAGTGGTAGCATATACGACTACTGTGCTTGTGGTCTCGGCTTCGAATACGAAGTTGGACCAAATGTAATCTGCAAATATTTATTTCGGAGTTTGGTGTTTTCTATGCATATTATGTATTTATTTACCCGATTTTTTTTAAGTCTGAAAAGATTTAAACAAGACGTTTGCTGTCTACTATAACTGTCATTTAAGATCCGTCTCCAAACGCTTATAACAAGGAAAACCACTAACCGAATCGTCACCACTGCTCTAAAGCTACGTGAACCGAACTGGTATAACAACCGGCAAACTAATAATGTACCTCTTTTCAGGAACTATTACGTACACGCTACTTCGAATTATTCAATAAGGTTAATCAGATATATATATATAAGGATTCAGGTAAATATTCAGTAAGGCGAATCAATAAGATACCGAACTGATGTTTTTGTTCCCTAAATGTATACTGAAAATAAGGAAAAAGAGGTATGGCAACGATGAAAGTAAAATCGTCGAATGTAAAGCATTTTTGACCGTAAGTGTTTTCTTAAAATGTATAAGAACATGCATATTATCATATCATCCGTCAGTTTTACGGCTGGACTACTACTGAACTGGTTTGAATGAAAATAGTGGCAATCCTTTATTTTTCGAGGAAGGACATAGGTTACTTACCGCGATTACAGACATATACGCAGGTGGAGCCGCGGCCAAAAGCGAGTCATATATAAATATGATACTGCAAGACTGGGTAACAGTTAAAGTGGTCGCGTTGCCGCTTCCTACTGCGATAGTGATATGAATTCGATCCCGCAATGGAGGCAATCTTTGTGTGATCCACAAATTACTGTTCTGAGTCTGGGTATCGTTAGTGGCAGATTCATGTATGTTTGTTCAAGCTTCCTGCGACACAGGATTTGGGGTCGGCTACCAGTTCAACCGGTTTTACCTGAATATAATTTTTTACACGGAGCGACTGCGACGGACGACGGACTTCCGTAACCCTGAGGGTGAACTAAATTGGAAGATTGAACTAGTTGTCAGCATATTTGAGGACTTCCCAATAACGATTGCCATAGATGTTCATGACAACGTGCCCTCCGAGGCCCGGGCGGGAAACACCGCCATATTCCATACTCCGGGCTGCTATTAGGAATTTCTTTTTAGGAAAACCCAACGCAGTCCGACCCGGGAATCGAACCAGAGACTTCTTGATTTGCAGTCGCTTACGCTAACCACTAGACCTACGAGGCAGTCTAGCGTTGTCTATTTAAAAAAAATATTTTCATCATATACAGGCTCTGCCTAGTATCAAAACAGACTGCCATGTGTATGTGAAATAAAATCTTTGTATCCCCTTTAAGAAAGATTATGCTAATAGAGAAGTTTGGCACAGCAAAAGTTTTAAAAATACAAAAAAATGAGTTATGGGTCGGGTTTCGACCATTAGGCGACCACTATTTATTAATAATTTACCAAAAGTGTGTCACGTGGTAAATAAAAACCCATCTCTTCTAGAATTGATTGTTCTAGCTAACACATTGTACTTGTAAACTAAACACGACCAAAAAAGTGTTATGTGTTTATAGCCATATTAAGGAGGCCGATTTCTATATCACATAATAACTGTTCAATCAGATTGATTTGTAAATTCACTTTTATTAAACTCTCCTCGTATAAAGCAGTATTAATAAAATCTTATACTAAAAATGTATATTTGAATAACACAACAATATATTATAGGAAATGCGACTACATAAAGATACTTTCATTTCCTAAAATATACAATTAATTAGGTAATGGTCGTAAACAAAGTGGCAAATTTTAAGGAGACAAATAAAAGTCAAATGGCCTAAATACCAATGCATCTACCGTTAATACGAACGAAATGAATATGCAGATATGCATGGAGGTACTTCTACAACGCTGCAGGTCCACCTAAGAGCAGCCAAGCTTAGCGCAACCAATCAACCAGAACCGCATGCAATAATTTAACTGACACCGAACATGCGAACATTCGAGAAAATTCATCAAATTTAGTGACTGAAACTTCAACATCCATCAAATCTCTACGAAAATATGGATTGGGAACGTTTTTGATTAGCTACTAACACCGTTTAAAAGCATTAATCGCTTGCTCCGACATCACAAATTCGATAATTTAACGGCAAATTTACCCATTCAGATTACGGTATTTTCACGGCACAATTTACCCAGCGAGTGCAAAATAAACCCACGTCAGTCCTGATAAGCCGTGTGTACTGTAAACCCGTGTTATATAAAAGAGAAATAAAATCATGCTTGAACGCATACTCGAAAAAAAAACTGGCGAGAAAACATGTAAACTGATTTGTCAGTTAGCGTTAACCAGCGTTTGATGGGGCCCTTGAGGTTACAAGATGTTGCCGACTACGTAATACAATAACATCAGACGCAATTTTCTGGTTAGCTTCTTTCTCCGATGATTTTATTGTGATTGAAAGGTTATTTTGTTCGGGCGGCGGTGCGTGACGTAGCGCCATTCCGTCTACGTGGTGTTTTCGAGCCTAAAGCCCCAAGTTCAACGACACTGAGGTCGAGATAAAAAATGAATCCAAGTTCCTGCAGCCTCTATTTTAACATTTATTTGAGTTTTATCAATTCCTGCCTCTCCAGCTCTTAGACTGAGATTAAAATGAAAAGTCTGGTTGAATTTCTTACGTAAGACTGTTGCTGTTTACGTCTTATCTGATTAGCTGTTTCCGATGTGATGTGTGACTTGTCAACACGTCATATCATTATCTCTGATCTCATAACTGCATTACATGTTCCGCAGCGAGATCTCCCGGACGTTGCCGTGGCATAACTTGACGAGTAAGAAAAAAAAAACTACCCACATTCTTTGATCCGCATGAATGCTGTAAGTAATCTCAAAAAGGACTGCATTCCACTGTTGTGTGTATAAACGTTACACCTACATTCGTTTTCACAAGGTCCACTGGTTACCGCACCTGTACCGTTATCACTAACCTTTTATCACACTCTTATGCCTTATACTAAACTTTAATATATCGTTGCCCGTATTTCTCTATGGACAAAGGCATGTAGTGCATAATAATAAATACAACTGCACGCATCGTGTGCGGTCGGTATCTATGGAGATATACATCTGGCAAAAAACCTGGTCGTCTTTAGGTACCTTTAGGTAGACATTTTGACTGGTGATTTATATTGTTTGGTTTGCAATAACTTGATGTGGCGATAAATATATTTGACTTGTCAATTAGGTAAGATAAGATATTAACTCGGATAGAGAACGAATAGATATTAACTCACGTTTTCTCGATTGTATTGTGATAAATCAAGTTAAAATCGTCTTAAGTTTGATATAAAGAAGTATTTCGAATGCTTCCATTTTTAACAACCAATTTGAATAAGAAATTTAATCAATCATATTTATAAATATATATTAAACTAGCTTTTGCCCGCGTGTATGTCGGTTATTGCGTTAAAGAGTAGCCTATGTACTTCCTCAAAAATCAAACTATCTTCACGCTAAATTTCATTCAAATCGGTACAGCGATTAAACCGTAAAAGTGTCTATTTCTGAGGATTTGAGAATGGATTAGATAGAAAAAGAAATTGATTCGATCAGCGTTCGGCGGCGGCGGTTGGACCTGCGGTTGAAGTATACCTCGGGTAAAACTGCGAGGCTCATCTAGTTGGCAAAAATAAGACGCCATATAAACATGTAGTTTATCGTGACGTCATTCGGCTATAAGAAGGCATTTTTTGTTAATTTAAAACAAGTTAACTTTCTTCCCCATGTATTATGCTGATTAGATATAACGATACCTCTCAAATCGATATTTGAGCCTCTAATGCTAGATCAATTCTATACTATGTTGAAGCGTAAGGTCACGAAAATTACCATTTGCATATGATCGAAGTTAAGAATTGTAAATTTTGAACCGAAATCTTCCACTATCAGCTTCACATATGGTCTACTTGATGGCTTATTATAGCCCGCGTTACTTGTGATTGAAAAGTAAATGCCTAGGTCACGAACGACACGTATTTAAAAAACACGATGGCATGGTATCCAGTTACCCTTGAAAATTAAGTCCAGGAGGTTGTCAAAAAACAGCCTGGCCATTCAATTTTGCTTATACCTTGAAAGTGAATAGGCAAGTCACGAGCGTTGCCTTATTAAGATTTATTGAACACTCTGTTACTTGATTTGTTGTATTATTGTGGTATATATTTAATCCGGGTTTTGATATAATGGCGGCTATTCAATTTAGAATCGTTTGTTGGTTAACAAGAGAGTTGTTATGAAACGGATTACGCAATGTAATATATTTCAATGAAAATAAACTCCGGCAGGTCCACGCTAAAAGGCAAAAAGAATTATTGTAGCTAGAAATTTAGACGGAAGCATAACAATTTAGCTCAACTTTGCTCTTAATTAGGGTAAGGATCTAGGAGAAGTTGTGGATTTACATTTCATCATTTGCATCAATATTTTATTAAACTGCTAAGAGGCAGTGAACGTTAATAAAATATCATCTCAAAAAAAAACCAAAATAACATTTTTTACAATTTTTTGTCTGTCTGTTCCGGGTAATCTCTGGAACGGTAGGAACGATTTAAACGAGACTTTCACTGGCATATAACTGATGATATAAGGAGTAACTTAGGTTACTTTTTTAGACTAGCTTCGCCTCGCGGCATTGCCCTCGGTTACAACAACAAACCCGGGGCTCAGCTTGTATTAAATAAAGTGGTTCCTATATCCCATTTTCAATAATATTTTGTATAAGCTGTAGTAGAAAACATGAAGGGAAGTACAAGTAGTCATATAATACATTGTTGTTCAAGTACGAGTGCATAATTTTATCGCTTTAGGAATTCTCCCAGGCAGTGTGGGAGGATATAATCGATACTCAATATACATTTACTTCCATGTAGTGGTACTTCAAAACATTGACAATTTCATCACAGACTAATATATATAGCAAATACATAATATATATAGCAATAATAATATATATAGCAAAAACAAAACACTTCAACTTTGCATTCCTTTATATTCTATTTTTAACCGACTTCAAAAAGGAGGAGGTTGTCAATTCGACTGTTTTTTTTATGTTTGTTGCCTCAGAACTTTCGACTGGGTGAACCGATTTTGATAATTCTTTATTCATTTGAAAGCTATGCGGTCTTTTGTCAATTTGGTGCAATCTTATATATATATAGTTTAAATTTGTGATTATTTCTCAAAGTTAGTGTCTATGAGCTTACTATTCTAAGTTATTCACGTATCTCGTTCATGGAATTTTTTTTTAATGTAGAATATCTGCTATACCCTACTATAATTTACCTAAGTTATTATTGCGTGAAAGAGTTACAAACATCCATACAAACTTGTCTTTATATCAGTAAGATTAAAAAACCTTTGTGTTATCAGTAAAAATGGAAAGGAAATTCTTCATTACTTTTAATTAATTGATTTCGGGGTGACCACTACTAAAAATAAAAGTAGCTTTTGGTACTCCTATATGAAAAAAGGTTCCAAACCAGTTGGTTGTTCCCGTCTACCTGTACCGTGACTCGTACATTCCTGACATATTTCCCAACTCCCTTTATATCTTGTATTGCGGATTGTAAACTTATGGTATATGATTAAAAAAAAAACAGTATGAATCGGGTGCAGAAACGTATATACCTGTCAAGTGGTATACTGCGATAACTTATCCTGTCACGGCATGACTTCGAAACAGTAGGATATCAAATCAAAATTGACCATAAATTCAGTATTTCTTAGAGTCCTTTCGGATGTTAAAGTTTGTTTTTTTAAAACCATTTTATATTGAACAATTATTAAAAATAAGTTACGTTTATGGTAATTTATAATGTTTTACTTACAAAAAAACACGTCGGAATTTATTTGTTTGTATTTATTCCGCAGAAATTAATGGTCATCATATATATAAATATATAAATATTTTCAGACATTTTAACACACAACGCCATCTAGTCCCAAACTAAGCAGAGCTTGTACTATGGGTACTAGATAACTGATATTAATACTTATATACTTTTTTTTTGTAAATACATATATATTATACATAGAAAACACCCAAACTCCGAAACAAATATTAGCAGATCATATAAACATTTGGTCCGACTCGGGAATCGAACCCGAGACCTCTTGCACAGCAGTCGCATTCGCTACCACTGCGTCACAGAGGCAGTCGCATATATGTATACGTCCTTCTGATAACTTGCTAGTTTAGTTTAATTTCAGTGTTTAAACAAATAAATAAAAAATATTTTCAAAGCACCTTAGTTGCATTAACATGCTCAAAGAGTGAGCTATGAAAACAAGTTTTCCTTTTAGACTTCGTTTCTCACTTCGATTAGGTGTTATCTTCTAATCACAATAAGTGTTATGTCCTTTGTGAACAGACAATAGGGGGTGATAAAATCGAGAGACGAGGGTTCGGAAAAAAAAACATCGGTGTAGCCTTCATTGGTTTGTAGTTTAAAGGGATCGTGCCATTGATTGAGACGGTACAGAAGAAATCAATTAACGAAGTGTTTTCTGATAATATTTATACCAAAATAAGTGATTACTTATTCGAACTTCCTCATTCCACACAGGCCTCTCCTTAAAAAGGAGGATTTGGCCTACTTCATTACGCTCGTTAGTCGGATTGGTACAGTTTGTTTCAAGTACTTTCCTAATCCTTATTTACCCGACTGCGAAAGAAGGAGGGTTATGTTTTCGAGTGTAGAGCCTAAACGGCTTCTCGTATTTTTATGTGAGTGGTGTCAATAGGTGATGTCGTCTGAGTCGTAAGAGTAACTGAAAAATTAAAAAAAAAAAGGATTTTTGGAGCCAAAGAGTAATCTCAAAATACATCGAGTGTGGTATCAAAATGAAGAATTTTTAACGGTGATTAATTTTTAACGGTGATAAATTATATAGGATATTGTCGCAGTCGGGTTTTATTTTTTAATAATTCTTGTTTTACAGAGCTGTTGTCTTCGCAGTTTGCTCCTTTAATCACACAAAATACAGGCCCATTTCACTATTAAAAATATTAAATTACCGTTAAATAAATATTCACTAATTATAATTACGTATAATATATAATTACATTTGAATCACTTGTGACCTTTTTTTTAGATCCAAACCGCACACGTCCTTAACCTATCGTGTACCGGAAATCCTAAAACGGTTAGTGAGTGCGTAAAGAAAGATAACTGTCTGCATCACACTCAATACTCACGCTGATTACATACACAATATGCCGTATATATTCCAAAACTATATACAAGTCAGTATTTGGTGTCATTCAGCATAATGGCAGTTAAATCGTGACGTAAGTTGTCACTGAAACTATCTATTTATACACACACAAATCTTAGAACCCATCCTAGGCGTATAAGTATATGTAATTAAGACATCATGATTTTAAAAATAAACTATTCAAATATAAGTTTATCATCCTTTTATGGGTATATACGGATGACCGCTGGTGGCATGTTACCATGAGCGTCTCTGTGATTCGGAGATCACGTTAAGCAGTCGGTCCTGGTTAAACAGTCGGTCCTGGTTAAACAGTCGTGAAGCTTAGTTGGATGCCTTTTGCAGCTTAAAGAAAATCATCCAACGGTAAGGTTACGTAGCCACGACGCTATCTTACCAGTCCCCAACTTGGCCAGCGTGGGGACGTATGGTCTTAACCCTCTCCTGAGAGGAGACCCGAGCAAAGCAATGGGACATTATGGGTTGTTGATTAATACTTTTATGATTGAATTGGAATTAACGGCAATAATAAGTATTTCCCTAGATATGACTATATACTTCGCCTTCGCTATGTCCAATATCAATAAGGTTTCATTTTTTAAAAATTTTGTATACTTTCGTGGTAGGTTTTAATATCCGTTCGTATACATGCAATAGGTGCTTATCTATTATCCTATTTTTAACACTATAATTGTGTAATGGCTTGCTGTATGTGTTGGGTAAACTGTAAGTACAGTGACCAGTTGATTGATTAAATAAATAAAGCAATGAGGAATCACCATTTATCGGGTAGAGGTGTCCTATCATCACAAATAATTTGAGATACTGTCTCATGTAACATGAAAAGCATCCTTATACAGCTCAGAACAAGGTTCATTGTCAATTTATTCTTAAGAGAATAGTCTTGACGACTGAGCCAGTTTCTGAGCGACTGGTTTTCCGATATCTATTTCTCTCATAGAAACAGTTTGCCGAGCGTTCAATCACATTTTACAACACTTCTATTATCTTATCGTGAACTTACAACTTTATTTAATGTCTTATTTCTATTGAATAAGAAGCTTTTTTAGCTTAGCGAGTTTAAATACAAAAACTTATATTTAATTTATCTACAGACTAGCTGAGCCCCGCGTTGTTACTCGCGGTACGACTACAACCGCGTTTAACGCCGCGGCGCAAAGTAAAAAAAACCCTCTTTTAGAAGTATCCTATGCCCGTCTCATGGTTTTAAGCTACCTCCCCACCGATTTTCAGCCAAATCGGTTCAGCCATTCTTGAGTTATAAATAGTGTAACTAACACAACTTTCTTTTATATATATAGATTTGAGA
This sequence comes from Hyphantria cunea, assembly GCA_003709505.1. Taxonomy (NCBI): domain Eukaryota; kingdom Metazoa; phylum Arthropoda; class Insecta; order Lepidoptera; family Erebidae; genus Hyphantria; species Hyphantria cunea. The sequence goes on from PKRV01000785.1 coordinate 654,758, forward strand.
ACTGTACACTACCATCAACTCGCAACCTTTTATCTAAAGAGGGCCCTATGTCAGCAGTTACTATTAAAGCCTTTTGAAGGTTGCCTTAATGGGAATCGACTCAATCGCCTAACAGATATTACATTCGTATAAACTACATGAAGTTTCGATTCAAATGTATACATATATACAACATAGAACTCGATGGTGTGAAAGTTTGAATTTAGTTCACACAAAAATTTAAGCAATTTTTCACAGATTGATCCATTGTCAATAAAATTCAACGCCATCTCGAAAAGTTTCGTTTGCAATACCTCATAGTGTTTCACGACAAAAGAATGCGTTCTTTCCTATCTATCGTCAAAATGCATCTATTATTCTAAACCATAAGCTAGCCGGATATCCATACATGTGAAAAGGGGTCATGCGTTGCTGCCCGCTTTTATGGTACGGCATTCAATGCTCGGATGCCAACCGCCATTACGATTCTGAGAGTGTTTAACATCGCCCAGTTACCGAACGATAACTTAGCTGTATATTGGCGACAAGAAAACAGCTGCGTTTCCTTTACGTACTTATTTGAATTGTCGAATATTGTATAGTAATTATAGAAATCTTATGCAAAGTCTTGATATTTTTATATATAATGTTGTTTTCCGTTAAAATATGAATAATTATAATTTATTTACCTTTTTAAGGCGAAGCGAAGTAATGGTTTTACTAGTTTATTTATGTTTGTATGTTTCAAAATTGTTAGAAGCAAACACATTTTTTCTGTTGTGCATCAACAGACTATGATATGGGGCATAAAGTAGTACAGTAGCAGTAACATAGATAACGATCATTTATTTTTATTTATGGTTTATATGTTCTACAATCCGTAGCTTAGGACGAAATGGTTTAGTTTTAAATTTAAATGTTTATAATCTACCGAGAAACCATTGAATATGGGTCGCACAGGAGTGGTTATTGTGGCTAACCTTTGCCCAGCAGTGGACGTCTCTCAGTTGAAAAGAAAAAGTAGAAGAAGATTTAATAGTTGAATTACCTGAGGACGTGTTTCTGTTAAAATATATTTTTAAAGTCGGTCCCGGTTGTTATCATAGGATAACAGTCGTAAAGCATAGTTTGAGGCCTTTGGGCGGCTTAAAAACATCCAACGGTAAGATTACGTAGCCACAACGTCTTGCCAGTCCCCAACCCGCACTTAGCCAGCGTGGGGACGTATGACCTTAACCCTCTCCTGAGAGGAGACCCGAGCCCAGCAGTGGGAAAATATGGGTTGTTGATTGATTGATATTTTTAAATGCTCTTTGTTTTATGGCTAACATTTTTTGAGCTCATGATAACCTAGTTTTAAATGTAATGAATACCAATAACAAGGGTCAGTACAGTGCCCTTAACATGACTGTACAACCTGCCAGCCACACAATACAACTGAACAGAATACAGCTCAAAAAATTACCACTAAAAAACAACTAAGAACCTCCAAACCCCTTTTTGCATACGTATAATTGAATTAACTACGACTTTTATAACTCAAAGTGGTAATTTTATTTTCCGTGTGTTATTCATAGTATATAATTGCTTTAATGTAGTGCTATGTTTCTTAATAATTGGCAACACGAATTAATATTCATAAAATTTTTGTGGTTTTTTTTGTTTTTGTCTGACAACAAAGACATCATATTTAGCCTACCGACATTATGCATACATACATCCATACATACATACCTGTGTGCATCATTGTTTGTGCGTGAAACCTCTGTTTGCACAGCTGTGGTGACGTCACCATTAAAATAGACCAGTTTGTTATTTCACGTTTGTTATAAACTTATAAATGTATAATGGTTTGAATAAATAAGCGGTCGGTCGTGCAGGGGTGACGCAAAATTTATCCGACAATTAAATAAATATTTTTGCGTTACGTCATTGTGTCATGTTTTGTTAATATCAACGTCACCAAATATAGACCAGAAACAATATTTTTTTTAAAAATTTACAAATTAAAAGGCCTTTTGTTCGGTTTACGGTTCAAAGGAATTCGAATTTACGATTGATAAAATATATTTGATACAAGGGAGCATTGGCAAACTATAATCATATTGATTTTATTTACACAATCCAGGTGACAAATAGGCTCAGTGGCTACTAATAGCTTGCGATCACTGCTATTAAATGAACTAGAAAGTGCTGTTTATCGCCCTCATTGTCATAAAAAACAGCTGTGCCCTCCTTTCATATTTAATCATTATGAATTAATGTCAAAAACCTTTAGCGGAAATGAATGATGATGGGACTCGAATCTGTTTGAAGGTCGGCCGTGTCATTAGAATATAAAAGTTACTTATATCACGTAAAGCCTACATCATTGGTCTAGTGATAAGCGTAAGAGACTGATGATCAAGAGGTCTCGGGTTCGAATTGCAGTTGGGCTTTTATTACAAGAAATTTTTCATTATACCCGGACTATGGAAGATGGCGGTGTTCCGGGTTGCGAAGGTCCGATGTCATTCGCTGATAGCGTACCCTCAAACCCCAACCCCTTCACTCCATTTCCCTCCTCATCCCCCAAAGGCGGACAACGCATTTGTGACGCCTCTAGTGTTGCGGGTGTCCATTGATATATGTGTATAATCGCTTACCATTACGTCTGCTCGTTTGCCCCTTATTTCATAAAAATAAAAGAAAAGACAGCAATCTATGCAAGACAACACTACAGCAAAGCGTAAGCAAACTTGGCAAACTATATTAACCCAATGGCAATAGTCGTATAGTTGGCGAATTTTTATAATCTGAGGTTGGTGAAATCATTTCTAAAGAGGTCTGCATCCGCAGAAGTGGACCACTAAAAGGCTATTTGAAGCTTGTAAGAAATGAACCAATTGTCACATGAAACTAACTGGTCTTCAAACCCTAGACTATATATTTATTTACGTCTATAAGTAAAAAGTAAAGGTCATCGAGCTATAAACCATCCACGCGCAACGTTTCTCAACGAGATAAATCGATCGATCGTCACAGTTAAAACGATTTTTTTTGTATTTTTTTTACAAATTTCGACACGAAACGAGGCGTTCGCAAAACTTCACGGCGCGTACGCAAATTAGGCTTGCGTTCTAGTTAGCAAGGCCTCTTCTACGGCGTTTACTTATATTGAAAGCTGAAGCAAACAAAGGAGACACATTTGACGTTTGGAAACATACATTTCAGGCTATTTAGATCGCTAAGACATGGTTGTTTTCTGTTGATTCACCTAAATATATATATCTATACAAAGTTACTCAATTTATCTCGATTACAAAATAATTAAACTTCTCCATATTTTAATCTCTTGATTTAATATGTTAAAAGGCCCAGAATGCGATTCTCCATTGTTTTAATAAAACATTAACTTTATTTCAATGATACTTATTGTAAATAAATAAATATTTCGGACATCTAACACACAACGCCATCTAGTCCCAAACTAAGCAGAGCTTGTATTATGGGTACTAGACAACTGATATGAATACATTTTTTTTTGTAAATACATACATATTATACATAGAAAAAATCCAAACTCCGAAACAAATATTTGCAGATCATACAAACATTTGGTCCGACCCAGGATTCGAACCCGAGACCTCATGAACAGCAGTCGCATACGCTACTACTGCGCCACCGAGGTAGTCATCCGATTTTACTTGAATATCAGCTTTTTCACGGAGCGACTGACATTTGACCTCCGCAACCCTGAAGGTGAACTGAATTTGAAGGTTGTTCTTACATCCCAATAATGATTGCCATAGATGTTCATGACAGCCGGGACCGCGGCCAAACGTTCTCACTAAGGCGCGGGCGAGAAACACCGCCATATTCCATACTCCGGGCTGCTGTGAAGAATTTCTTGTAAGAAAAACCCAACAGCAGTCCGACCCGAATCGAACCCGAAACCTCTTAATCGGAAGTCGCTTACGCTAGCCACTAGACCAACGAAGCAGTATTTCACTATATCCATCTAATGTTTATATTACTTTATACGATTCTTCGTTAACTATAAATTGACTTCTGATTAATGTTTTTACCGCTATAGGTCAGGCAAGTAATCAAATAATTACAAATCCTATTTTATGTGCGGACGTATCTTAATTACATCTACATAATTAAACAAGTAAATAATGGAACATAATTGGTTTTATATGTACTAGTATTCGCCAAAACTGTACTACGATGGTATTTCAAGTTATTATAAAGTTTTAACAGTTTTAAAATAAAAAATCAGATGAAATGACATTCGAATATAAAAACTAGTTGTGCACCTTGATGTTGCTTACAGTAGTTGTTAGGCCTTACTCACCCAACAAGAACACACATTTCTAGAATAAAAAGTGGCCCATGTGTTATTCCAGCCTATATACTATCTGTTAGCCAAATTTTACTCGGTTCGGTTCAATAAAAAGTTGCCAAGTGTTATTCCTGCTTATAATCTATATGTTACCCAAATTTTACTCGGATTGGTTCAGCCGTTTTTGCGTGAAAGAGTAACAAAAATTTATACACACTTAACTACTTACGCCTTTACAATTTTAGTAAGAAGATACTCAATTTATAAACGTATTGGTAGAATTAAGTTCTCACGGGAGGCTTTCTCACGGCGCTAATTTTCGAGGAACCGATTAAGTCTAATGTTTTATGCATTTAAATGTTCTTAGTATTACCAAAACGAAGCCTAAGGTAGTAAACTGAAACAAAAATGAACAAAACATCTAACAGAAACATTGTTATACTTATTAGTAGTTAAGTTATATACCATCACGCTTTGACCAATATTGTAGTGATGAAAAGAGAAACATATAAAGTTGGGTGGGTCCGCTAATAACTAAATATAAATAATTTGAAAAAAACAGCATAATCGACTGCAAAGCACCTAATATCGTAGTGAATTAATTTCTCTTAATTTCACACCTAAGGGTAAAATTTGTTCTTTGAAAGGAATGATAACGAAAAGCTTTTAAAATAGATGATAAATAACGGAGTTTTGTAAGGGAACAAAAATGAAATATATAAATAAATATTTCAGACATCTAACATCAACACCATCTAGTCCCAAACTAAATAGAGCTTTTATTATGGGTACTAGATAACTGATATAAATACATATGTACTTTGATGAGATGAGAACCAACTTTTCATTATCATCATCAGTCTATCGCAGTCTAATGGTGAACATAGGCCTCTTCAATTGCAAGCCACTTGGATCGATCCTCGGCTTTTCGTATCCAGCTCCTGCCAGCCGTCTTCCGCAGATCATCACTCCAGCTGGCCTGTGGACGTCCTACACTACGAAGCACTTTTGAAGTAGGCAAAATAAAGCGAGATCGCGGCCATAATTTGTTCGAATACAAAAGTTTTTAATTAAGATGTCCCTATCGGTACATACGTCAATAACAAAGCTTTACTGATAGAAGTTTGCCAACAGCATATTAAAAGCTAAATGGTAACTAATAAAGCAATATTGATGTGTCTGTCTGTGACCTAGTTAGCGTTTGATTGTTATTAGTATTGTAATTAAGAAGGGTGCTTTAACGGCATTTTTTGTTAGATTACTCATTTACTTGTGTATTGTTATGTATGAATATCTTTATTTATTTGATGGCCTTTTTATTTTCAGTCACTAATAATAAATCATAATAGTAATCTCGCACATGACAATCTGATTCCAGACCTGATAAATCCCTACTAATAAAATTCATTCCAAAGTAACTCTGTACGTCTGTATGTTAAGTTTTCACGACCAAAATTCTGCACAGACTTCAATAAAAGTTGTCTTGGAGACACTGATTCTTGAGGAAGGACTTGGCTACATTTTAATATTTCTAAATACTTAATTAGATATTGTAAGTAAATAACATTCAGAAACAGAACAATAATCGTACTTCACACAATTATCTGTCTCGGGTGCTAATCGAACCTAAGACCTCTGGCTTGACAGTCCCGGTCACAAATCACTAAATCAACAGATCTCTAAAGTAATTAACTCTTAATCCTAAAATAACCAACAATAAATCATATTCGAATAAGACAAAACACTTCAGTACTTTGTTTTGTTTTAATTTCAGACGCAATGAAAATGCAGCCTATCAACGTTTAACACGACAAGGTTTAAACTCAATTAGTGAGATAGCTATTACACCACCGGCCGCTCAAAATTTCTCAAAGATAATTTAGAAAACAATTACGTAAAAACATCTATTAACTTTCAATATTTTGACAGTTGAAGTATCCGTTCTTTGACACTTTAACTGTTGCGAAGCTGATTAACTTCATCGTTCGGTCCATTTTTGAGGATTTATTACAGTTTGACATTGTTATGAATATGAAGGATGCGTTACGTCACTTGCAACATGTTGTGTAATTTTGCTTTTCACGTCCAACTTGTTTGGCGTAACTTTAAATGACAGATGACAGTTATTACCGTTACTAACGTGTACTGGGTAGAACAAATTAAACGTGCCTTGTTTTCATTTCGGGTGTTTTTTGTTACAAAACATATAATGTATGCTAATAAAAAAAAAATAACCCATCCTTGATCGTTCTCAGTGGCAATGACCAAGTCTAGGACCAGGAACGCGTTGGAGCCGGAGCTCTTGTATATTTTATATTAAATTTTAATATTTGATACATACGTAGTTGTATGAAAAACAAAAACAACAACCCATAATGTCCCACTGCTGGGCTCGGGTCTCCTCTCAGGAGAGGGTTAAGGCCATACGTCCCCACGCTGGCCAAGTGCGGGTTGGGGACTGGCAAGAATACGTTGTGGCTACGTAAAACTTGCCGTTGGATGTTTTTTTTTAAGCCGCCCGAAGGCCTCCAACTAAGCTTTACGACTGTTATCGTATGATAGCAACCGGGACCGACTGCTTAACGTGACCTCCGAATCACAGATGCTGCATTTCATGCGTTGTATGAAATGCAGCATCTGTAATATCACTTCATTCCCACGCGTCAAATCAATTAGCACACACTTCCCCAGCTATGTGTCACACACTTTCGTCCCTTTTCTCGAAATTACTCATACAGATAGCAGAATTCAGAAAAATCGCAATCTCATAATGCAATCGCAATCATATAATTATTCGTAAAAGTATCCGTGAATATGATAATTATAAAAGGTTTTATAAAAATATAGTTACCAAACCCAATACTCCTCATATAATAGATTTACAACAAGAAGTTTTATTCGAGAGATTAATAAATGGAAACTAAAAATTGTGTACCTTATGATCAGTTAAAGCTTTTTATTGATACAGCTTGAGTTCGAATTAATACCGATAAAAATATTTGCAATTGCGATTTCATATCATGAATGCTACCATTATCTCTTTATTAAATCCTAGATTAGATTACTTTCAACCTCACTTACGAATGAAAACAAAAAATAATTTTGAACGGAGACTTAAACAGAAACTGTAGTTTATTTAAATAAATTTAAAATTAAATATGAAACAAGAGTTAAGGTAACCCTGTAAGCGATGTATCATTGAGCCAGTCAGCCAATTACCTCAGTCAGTGCCTGTATTTACTAGCTATTACAAGAACGAGGTAATTCCCGTCTATATACATGTGTCATGTACATTTACATACAAAATTGTAAATTGTATGCAGCGTATGCGACTGCTGTACTTGAGGTTTCGGGTTCGATTCCCGGGTCGAACTAGATGTTTGTATAATCTGCAAACATTATGTATTTATATCAGTTGTCCAGTACCCATAACAAAAACTCTGCTTAGCTTGGGACTAGATGTCGTTCTGTGTTAGATGTCCGAAATATTTATTTATCTTACTATTTAAATGGAACGACGAGAGGGCGCAATGAACTCGATACTGGACCACTTACAATTATGGACTATAATGATTACCTAAAGGTGTTTAAACTGTCCCGAATATGGCCGTAGATTCCTGGTCAGTATTTTACCAAGATGCAAGTGTTTCGAAACGATTCTCTTTCTACAATCGCTGAAGTCTCTATTCTCGAGTATGATTGTTTAATATTTTGTTTGGTCCACGTAACTCAGCGTTGGGAGATGTCATAAACATACATTGGTTAGTTTTCTTTTAACATTCTAAGTTTATAGAATGTAAGTTGCCTATGGGGCAGGATGGGAAATATCATCTGCCACTTGCGAGCGCTTGAAAGACCAGCATAACTAAATAGGTGAGTGATAAAGTGGATACGATAACCAGAATAGGTTAAGAAGTTACTTTTCTACTTATTGAATATAAACATCACATGGACAAAGTTCATAATCAATAGCAACATAATAAATTAGCGTTATTATTGAATTGTAAACTTATCTATCTAACTGATCGATTATCGTGTCCTTCAAAGACTATTCGCGTTTATTTATTACACATTTATATGTTGCGCGCCTCGGTGTCAACAGAGGTTGGTGTTGTAAAGGTAGAGCAACAAGAGCGGGTAACACCGCGGGGCACAACTAGTTATACATATGAACCTTTGAAACACTCCATTGCCGAAAACTGCATTGAAATCCATTGAGTAGTCTCAAAGATCTAATGGAGTAGACAGCGGAAGCGATTTTATTTTATACATGTAAAGCTAAGCGTTTTATATAAAAATCTAAATATATTTAAAAGACATATACATGCAAATGTTTAGCAACATCAGAATCGTGATCCATCTATTCATGACTACTCAATTATTTGGTGACGAGACAAACATTACAAATAAAATAAAAAGAGAGAGAGAACAAGTAATACAAATTAAAAGGCACTGTCTTTATCCATCTTTGATTTATGAATTTCAATAGCGCTATAAGTTTATTGATAAAAGTAGTCATAGTAATGTATATTGTGCTATAGCCCACATATTTATTACTTTCTGGCTTTTATCTGCAACTTCACTTGTGTCAACATCGCCTTTGTCAATCAATTTATTGATTGCAGACACATTCTCTACATTATATACCTGTGTGTAATTTCAGTCCAATTGTCTTTTTCCATAATTGAGTTACAAATATTCCTCCGCAAAAATTTCTTTCTAATATATAAAACTCTCGTATCGCGCGGCGTTTGTTACCAAATTCCTCCGAAACGGCTTTAACGATTTTTATGAAATTTTCTGTGCATATGGTAGGTTTGAGAATCGGTCAACATCTATTGTTCATACCCCAAATTTTTTTTATATATGACAAAACAACGTTTGCTAGATTGTTGCTAGATTTATTATATTAATGAGTTAATTGTATTAAGATTTGATCTAAAAAGGATCAAATAAAAACATATACTTGTATTTAGCAATGATTTAACAATATAAAAAATGCTGTGCCGTGTTGTAATATTGTTAACAGTAAGAAGTATCATATAAGCTATCCATCTCTCCACTTTGATGAATAGGCCAATGAAGAGAGACTAAAGATTACGATATATATAAATGTTGCTGATAAGTGACCTAATGTCACAAAGTATCAAAAGAGATAGACAGATCCTTCAGTTTATTAAAACAGTTAAGTACCTCTGTAATTTAAAACCACAGGATCCTGGTGGACACAGGTTCAGTTCATTGAGTAGGTATACTAAGGTAAACACAATAGTATTAAATCGTTTCTGAGTAGCGCACGTGCTGTTGAAACCGTATTACGCGGAGATTTCATATATTTAAATACAAAGTGACCTACTTTTGTATGATGTTCTAAGCTTTCTTACCCCTCATTAATAACAGACAAGATGGCTCCAAGAAATATGCGTTTTTTGTTGATTTATAAAGAGTAAATAATATTGTTCTGATTTTATATTAGCACTCTTCTTCTTTTCATTTCGTGTTCCTTGCACTATTTAGCAAAAAAACTTGATGCGAGATAAGTTTTAGTCCTATGAGTACAATTTTTAAAAATATAATTGTGTTTAACCGTGGGGCCAGACTTTAACACTTATTAGAAAAAAAAACATTCTTAAGCCTTACTGCAATTTGCTGAATGAATTAATCTTCCCTTAGTTTTGCCCCAGAACTAAAAGGGCAGTCAAAGGGCGACAACGCTCAGATACACTTGACTTTTAAGACAGGTGTCTCTAAGTAGCGGCACTCAGATATGTGCTCACTAGAATATTATTGTTCAAAAACAGCGCTGCTTTACGCATCCAAATCAAAAAAATACTTCGCAATTGTGAAGAATTCTGTAGTTCCCGGTACTTTTTGTCTGTGAGCAAAAGAACTTTGCCCAAAAATTCCATCGTAACATACCCAGCGGCCTTGCTTTTGTTATTATCGGTACACATAGATTGCACAACCCGTGAAATGCAACGTACTTGTTACATTCTGTGCTTGATATGAAGAATTTAGTTCCCGCAGTGTAGTTTGTGGTTTATCTTTTTCTTCGTATTAGATGAAAAATACTTTAGATAAAGTACTGACTGACATTTACACACACAGTGGAGATAGTAAGATCATCGCCTGACAACAAGTAGTCGATGGGTTTAGAACAGATCGCTTATTTAATTCGATCGATTGATGTTCTAGTTTTTTTTCGTTTAAACAAACAATTAAATAAAACCCTTTCTACTTTAAATCTATACTAATATAATAACTTCAAAAGTTACTCTGTTAGGGTCTGACGGTTAACCGCTGCAATGGTTGCAATGAAATTTGCCTTGGATATACTTTGATTTTTTGAGGAAGAAGATGGGTTATTCTTCACCGCTATAACCAACATACATTCGACCAGAGCGGCGGGCAAAACTTAGTAATTTTCATATACTCAGGATGATAATTGAAAACAAACAACTTTTTTTTATGATGTTATTGAATTTCACCTGTTGGTTTTAAGGAAAAGCCGTAAAATCACTGTGAAACATCATGCGCAAAAAGCCTTCAGCCTAGCAAAAGTAAGGTCATATGCCTAACATGTTGAAATAAAGCGAAAAACAAGAATTTAAATTGCCATAATGTTCACTACTTGCAACACTGTCTGGTCCCTAATTGCAACAGTATAATTGCACAGAGATCCCGTCATATAATAAGAAGATACGCAACTATGAATGAAGTACTGTTTTAATATTACAAAGAGTGTGGATAGGTTACAAGGTTGGAAAACCGTTGTGGAAACCGTCGCACGCAGCGTAGGACTTCACAGGACCGGTTGTTATGGAGAGCCTTGGGGCAGACCTATGTCAAGCAGTAAACATCTTTAAGTTAAGATGATGACGAAATTCTATAACTGTTTATTGATGTTCCTCTTTCACGTAAAAAGGGCTGGACGGTTCTTGGTAAGATTTGGGATAGAGATGGATTATGTGGAAATGTGTTCAAACGCAAGATATAACAAAAACTACGGGTAACACTGTTTGGCGCAGTTGGTATTTAAATTTATAGTGCTTCTTCACGTGGGTAAAACAATCAGCTGTTATTTGACACAAAACGTCATTAACTTTTTTATTGTTTTTTTTTTATTATGTTGAAGTTTTTTATAGAGCCAATTACTAGCATAGTGTTATGCATACCTAGTCATAAATCATTATTAATTTAATTACTTTTAATTTAAGTTTAGTTTTTATCTGAAGGCTCTGCTCTTCCGGTAAGAGCCAGTTAGTTTCAGGCCTCAGATGTATGACTCAAACCGTACAATCCCGTTGTTTATTTTCCTTCAAAAAATCTTCTCAGTTCTTTGTTTTTGTACCAAAATTGATAATCCACTACACAACACGTTTTTCTTTCTTACAGGTCTTATTGACTAGATCGTTTACTCGTTGTCACTTGGTCTTTCAATCATTCATCATCAAATTCATCATCCAGTGCAGAACGAACGTCTATCTCACCTTCGTCATCGTCATCGCTCGTCTCTCAACTATAACGATTTTGTTTTGCCTTACTAGTGTCTTACAATCACACCTATTTATACCCACAACACTAATCACGTTGCAAACCTTCAATATTCTGTTGACTCTGATGATCATATGCAAGAATATAATATTACTACAGTAACGATGGTTAACCACAATGTGTAGTTACAACGTCACAAAGAACGTAAAACATGTGATTCATATACTGGTCAGATCCCTAATACCCGTTTCGACTATTGCAAAATATGACATTTAGCGAGTTCTAAGGACTAATAATAGCTTTACACAAAGTTAGAGAACAAAAGATCCTGCAACTTAACCCGTAACTCCAAAACTAAGTATGTCTTCCATAGTAAAATTTTGATTTCATCTTTCGAAATACTTGCGCACGCAAACGTATTTACAAGGCTCTTTGTAAGTCTATACTCACATCTATTTTTACTTCTACTTAGCAATTAAAAAATAAATAGATACTTATCAACACAAATCATATTCTATTACGTCATCGCTGTCTGACATTCTTCAATGGCTTACAAGTTTTCGTATCCTGTGTTCGCACTGTTCGAAAACATTGATCACGTAACAACCGGATATATTAGGGCAAGTTTGTATTATCTAAATCAATATTAACACGCATTATCGCCCGCAGATATAAATCGAGAAATATCACACGTAGCGAATGGACCTTTTGTGAAATTCCAAGAAGGCAAATAAACAGATAAAGTTTTCATTGTTATGCGATAAAAGATGTAACACGTTTGAACAAGACAATTGTAAGCTTGCTCTCAAAGGTTTGATGAGAACTTTCCATTGAAAAATAATGCGTAAGATTTCGGCACAATGTGCGTGGATACTAGCACCATTTATTTTTATTTTGTAGTAAACGTTGAATTTTTAGAACGAGATTTACTATATCTCAATGTCAACGAACGTAAATAGGTAATGCGAAATGTTTCAGCAACGGTTTAATCTAGGTGTCGGTTTAGTCGTTGTCATTTTCTTTCGTTTATTTGAGGATAAGATTGGGATTTCGCCATCATTATCTCGCCGTCATCAGTATTGATGTTAGCTTATTTCAAAGAAAAAAAGTCAAGCAAGACGTGAAGGTATAAATAAAAAAAACTAGATACATTTAACACGACGTTTTATTTCATTGTTGTCAATAGAGAGTGTCCATTGTCATTTCGGTTGACATTTGTGTCGTCAAATTCCAAATTGTACAAAGAAACAGTTTTTGGACTTCCCATTCTGTTAATTTATATATCAACCAATGGAATGCGTTTAATACAACCATCAAAGTGTGTTATTGAACTTCTTTGATCGTAAACAGTACCACCTGAAACGTGAAGCGTACCTGAAGAAAATCTGCATAATAATAGTCGTGAGTCATGGTTCGGAACGTTCTTTAATCTGCTAAGCAAATCATGTTCAAGTCGAAAATATTTAATGTTGAAGTAACCGTTATTGTTTTTGGATGCCAAGTTAATACATTTGCTTTAAGATGTTTCCCAAACTGATGTCAGCGACTCGTCACCATACCGACAATAATCTGTTAACGAGTCGTGTCAAATTAAATAACGATTTCTGGTAGAATCTTGTTATAATTGATTGACCAAATCGCCTCACAAAAATTCTGCGTTAAAACAATTCGTGGTAACGCGCAGTTTTTGTCAAGAAAGTACGAACAAATGGTTACGTATCCAATTGTTTTTGTGCGCTCTGGTCTAGTTTTTTATGAGATTCCCATCATTAGCGTGTCTGATGATCTGAGGACATTATTAAAAAAAAAGACTGCTTTACAATGCTAAATATACTAGTTATTTTACATTATAAAGTGGATTCTTTAGAGGTGGATGTTTGAGTGTGATGTTTAGGGGTCAATGATATTTTAAGTACCTATGTGATGTTTAATAGCTGCTCCTCGTTTGATCTAGAACTCTGTTCTTAAAACCCACATATCATGTGTCATACTATATTTTTCATTATACTCTAAAAACGATAGCTAATAAACAGATTTTTTCCTTGAACATTGGCGCAGATAAATTTAATGCCAATTAGCACGAATGTCTTGATTGCTCTTGAAATTTTGTTGGAGAAAGTGAACTTTAGCACATCATTAATTTATTCGCAAATCATAAATTCACAAGTTTACGCGAATGTATTGGGCTGCACCTGCAGAGTCAGCATAGTGATGTGTCTGGCCGGCCGCGTCACGCCTTGGAGAAAGTGTACTAAAAAAGCGTACCTGCGACTGGTCTCCAATTAGGTTGTGACCTCGAATATCAACCATCGCGGTTCTTCTTTTTAGAGTTCCGTATCTCATTTACTTAATTAAACATTAATATTACTAACTGTCACCATTTGTATAAGTGTATTTTGTCGTAAATTCTAAATAACTTGAATTATAAACGAATTCTTAACACGTGTAGTAAAATTTAAGATACCTTTAAAATGTTATTTTGTATCGATTTCTAATATGTATAATTATAGTTTTATTTTTAATGTATGCTAACACTGAAAATGTAGAATATGCATTGTTTTCGATGTTGTTAAACAATCGTTATTATTTCATTGAAAAAGAGAAAAAGGAGGATTATGTTCTTTAATACATATTTGTATGTTGTTTTGGCACGTTCTATAGCGTAAACAGCATAAGGATTTACGCTGAAAAAAAGTAGTTAGATTGGTGTTAATTGTGAGAGTTACAAGAGGTATACCCAATTCAAATAATAAATAAAAGTTTTTAAAACTAAAAACACGTTTACAAAAGTCAGTTACAAAAAAGATATAAATTAATAAAAGCGTGTTGAAAATTAATATGGCCGGTTTTGGTGCCATTTTATGTTTACAATTTCTTTTTTTCTTAAAGACCTCGTTTATTAATTAAGTTTGTAAATTTAGTAAGTAATTCTGTTTTTAACGATAAATTTAGGTTGCTTAATAAATGTTTTGTTTTGCAAAACGAAAATATATATAACAATGGCACATGTTTACATAAATCTGTTTATTTACGACTTGTTACGATCTTTAAAAAAAAAGTAAGCAATTACTCCTCTAACTCAGAAGTACTCAATCTTGACCCCTTTTTATATTGCAAACCGAAGAATCGACGGTTCCTCTAAACCGGTCTCTCGAAACTTGCCGGAGACCCGGAAAATTATTACTGAACGATTATATGGTGTATAACGCTATTTTAATATTTAAAAAAAACGTGACCTATGTATTTGAGGATATCAACATCGTCGGTTGAGTTCGGTTGTTATTTCTGCTCAAGTTTGAATAAAACGGTCACCAGCTTTCTGTTTTTATCGTAAACCAATCTACTTTTAAGATAAAAGTTGCATGGCTGACTTTTTTAAAACACTTCAAGTTGAAAGTGGTCTGGGCAACCTTCAGTATAAGTCTATTAACAAAAACAAAGGAACATCAAGTTTCTAGAATGGGATTTATAGGAATGCTATCGTAAGAATCAGCAGTATTAACAACTTTACGCTTTAGGTGATAAGGTTTATAGTGAAATTGTTTGTGACCCACGTATGAAGACGGCGACGTCGTCACGATGTCGTCGAGAGGTTTTGTTTCTCTGGCCGCCAAACTGGATTCCTTTCAAACGTTTTACTTGAGATTGAATGGGTGCCTGTTCCATTCTTGTGTACAAGTTATATTATATTTTAGTTTAGTAAACATAACGGTTATTTTTGTATAAAAGAAAATTAAATTTAGTTTTTTGTTTTAGTTCATATAAAGATGGCCATCTTTACATGCGTTATTGAAGATACAGCTTCAAAGTTTATTTTTCCAAACTACGGCTATTATTTGACCTAAGACATGGTCTATCAATTGTATTATGAAGAAAGGGTGAGACCTCATATTGCTATTTAGGTTAAAGTTTTAATAAAGTACTATTTAAGCATGCAAGTTTCTTTAAACGTGTAACAAAATCCACACAAACCGATTAAGTTCTGACAAGGATTTCAAATAAGTTGAAATACTAGTAGTTTTTGTGTTTAGACTGATGACACTGTGTTCATATTTATTGTAATTACGTAAAATAACGTTATACATTCGAAACATTTCTAGCGCTATCGCTATCGCTCTTGAAACCACAAACAGGAGTACAGAAAAGACATACAGTATCTACTCACATCGTAAATATCATGTATTTTTGCAAGGAAAAAGCAATAAAATTAACGAGAACCGAACCGTAGGCTATAGATTATAAAACAACATAGACAAGCTATTTGAAAAAAGTCAATATATTTTCACAAGAACGAATGAAATATCTAAATAGCAGAGATAACATCAGACAGTATGTAGTGTTGTAAGATTTATTATCTAAACAATTGTAGATATAACACTTTCGTATCTTGCTGACAAGATAAACATCATTCCGAAGTTTATGTATCTCCTGAGGCAATCCTTTTTTTTATTACAAAGTATGTCAACATATAACGTACTGCAGTCGGTCCCCTTTAAATCCAAGATTTCCAATCTCCCTTAGCTCCCTTACCCTATCATTGCTTTAATTACTCGGTGGTTAATGATACCAGTCAAAATTTGCTTTTGCAATGTACAAAGCGCCAAACTCCAACAATCAATCAATTTGACTGCCTCGAAGGCGCAGCGGTAGAGTATGCGAATGCTGTTCTTGAGGTCTCGGGTTCGATTCCCGGGTCGGATCAAATACTTGTATGATCTACAAATGTTTGTTTCGGACTTTGGGTGTTTTCTATGCACAATAAAAAAATGTATTTATATCCGTTGTCTAGTACTCATAATACAAGCACTGCCTAGTTTGGGACTAGATGGCGTTGTGTGTTAGATGTCGGAAATATTTAAAAATATTTATTTAATCAATCAACAACCAATAATGTCCCACTGCTGGGCTCGGGTTTTCCCTCAGGAGAGGGTTAAGGCCATACGTCTAAACGCTGGCCAAGTGCGGGTTGGGGACTGGCAAGATTACGTTGTGGCTACGTAATCTTGCCGTTGGATGTTTCTAAGCCGACCAAAGGCCTCCAACTAAGCTTCACGACTGATATCCTTTTTTTTTACATGTGGAAACCCCCTCGGGCCTACACCCCACTGGGGTTTACGGCGGGGTGGTGTGTCGGATTCGAACCGACTAAAACCACACGGTGGGCCACTCTGCGCCTGAGACGGGAGGGATCCGGGAACCGCTTTCTTACGCCATCCGGTCACGACTGTTATCCTATGACAACAACCGGGACCGACTGCTTAACGTGACCTCCGAATCATGTAGACGCTCATGGTAATATGCCAAATGCGGTCACCCATCCAGGTACTGACCGCGCTGTTATTGCTTACCCTCAGTGATTGTTTCTAATCACCGAGTGCAACTAGGCTATGAGCACTTCTTCTCCAACAAATAAAGGAAAAAGGCTTGAAATGATGAGGTTCATCATCAAAACCCTTTAAACCTCCTCTTTAGGAAGGAGTTTTTGGTCTACTATAAAACGCTAGACAGACAGGTTGAATTGTATATACTCATGAGTAAAGCGTATCTTCTCTTTGTTGTGTAATTTGCTCCCCTGCCTTACGACAACCACAGGTCAAATACGGGTGGTTTGGCAGGGGAGGGCTAATAAGTTATTCCTAAATTATATTTACTGTTTTTTATATTTGTCACGGCTGTGATCGAAGACGTTAATAAATTTCAATAAATTAAATAGAAATCTAAATGACGCTATCAAAAAAAAAACAGGTAGATACCTAAGTTCTCATAGAGTTGTTGGTATCTGTTGGGTAATTTCCTGCTTTCGAAAACTTTTAGTAATTAAGATAACACCTATATATATTTTATAATAATGATATTAACATCTTTTCATTTTTTATGTTTTTTTAAATGTTTGGTAGTATGTTGTAGGAGTAATCGGGTTTTTTAGATTAACAATGTGCTTTTAGATTCGCGGACATTAAAAATCTTATTTAAAATAAACTTTATCAAATATATGAAAATAGATTAATATTTATAATAAAATGGCATTTACAAGTATTCATAGAACGATCAATAGAGTGTGTATTTTTAATATTCGAAACATCGTACACAAACAAAATTCCTAACAACTATAATAAAAAAGTACTTACTAACTTAAAGACTGGTCTAATAATAGTATATTTAAATAAATCCACTATAATTACCTATCATAGTTATTACTAGTGAATACTTTAAATATATAATTATGACCCCATATTAATTATTAGTACAAAACCTTCTGTGGATAGATACCTACCGGTAAGTAGGCACACTTGTCTATCTTGATTTAGTAATTTTACTTATCGTGTTTACGATAGCAAATTCACTAATTAAAACTACTAAACAATAAAGAGTTTTTTGCCATAACAATTAACATGTACTTATTACAGAAAATTAGCCGAGCCCCGCGCTGTTACCCGCGGTACAAAGATATTGTGTGAATTATATCTTTATAAATTGTGTTATTCTGATGTATAAGCTATATTATTGTAAAGTTTCATTAAAATCCATTCAGTAGTTTTTACGTGAAAGAGTAACAAACATCCATCCATACCTACAAATTTTCACGTTTATAATATTAGTAGGATTTTTACTTAGTGTAGTTTTTAGGGTACTGTACCCAAACGGTAAAACGGGTCCCCATTACTAAGACTTCGCTGCCCATATGTCCGTCTGTCACCAGGCTGTATCTCAAGAACCGTGATAGATTTTGACTCAGAATTTTCAGAGGTGATGTATTTCTGTTGCCGCTATAACTACAAATACCAAAAACCATAATAAAATATATATTTAAGTGGACACCCAATTGCCAGTCCCAGTTCGCAGACTTAATGGGAAAAAAAATAAAGGAATAAAAATATTAGGTGTATAAACATGTGGGTAAGTAAAACGAATGTTACTTTTTGGGTCACGAGGCATCAAAGTCCGAAAGCCTTTGACCCCTTTGAAGAAAATATTCAAGCTTTATGTGCAAAATCAAAGATTTCCAGACCGTTGAATAAGTCTGATACATACCTTGAATGTTTCGGCAATCCCCTGTTATGTTCCTAACTCTTACAACACAGTCTTAACAACACTGAACACTATTAATAATGTTTACCATCTCTACATAAATGAACCATAGCTCACGTCGCATAACATATAAAAATTTTACTTGATAAGAATCAAAAAGTTACCGAACCAAAAAAAATATATATAAGTTCAACAGTCTCGATGGAATGCATGCATTTAAAGTTGCTGGATCAGTTTTCAAAACGGCTTTTTTATAATACAAGTACAGGAGAACACTTCACAGTTTATTGGAATAACTATGATACAAATATCACTTCCTTAAACAAAGTTTTGAAAGTTATGATTCCATCGTTATCTGTCACTGCGCGGAGCGCCACCATACGTACGCCCGACCGCTACGGCGGTTATATTCAATATGGCGGGCGGACAAATTAAATGAACGAACGAACGATGTCCGAGACAATAACTGCCGAAGGAACACGAATAATGACCGAAGAAGCCCGAAGGTTCAGCGCGCAGGCAGCGCGGGACGGGATTCGATTTAGCGATTGCCGATTCTTGCATTGGTTTGTTTTGATTCAACTTCTGTAGTACAAATACGCAGCAGGTTCTATATAATTAATCTAAACTACTAATATTTGGAATAATAAATAAACATTTTCAATGATAATCGATGTTTATTACTGCTAGATTTTATGATCAAACGATATGATCAATACTTCCATTGTTTAGAAGCAAATATTCTCTCCTATTACCTCGGAAACGGAATTAGAAACACTTATCAAAAAAAATATCAAAAATATATCAGAGTTGCGTGCAATGCGAGAGGCCTATGTTTAGCAGTGACTATTTTTTATGGAATGTAGAACAAACGAGCAGACGTATCACCTGATGGTAAGCGATTACCGCCACACATGGACTCTCGCAACACCAGATACATCACAAGTGCGGCGCCGGTATTTGAAGGCTGGGGGGAGGGATTGGGGCTAAACCCCTTCCCCCATCCCCACAACAAGCCTCACTCACTCATGGTTATGACCTGTGATTTACTGCTAAGTAGCTAACTAAAAATAAAAGAATACCTTTGTAAGTTCGGATTTGGTTTTGTTGAAAGTTTTATATGAAAACAGTATTTGTAATTGCAATTTTGTTGTTTTAACTTTATTATAATTATAACAGATATGATAGACAAACGCATTGAAAGAAAGGCACAGGTAATATTAATGGCAAACAAACCATTTATGCTTTATTCTCTGTTAGCTATGGATAGGTCGAAGTCGATCCTTTTCCAGTTATGTTATAGCAGAATGATCCGCAATACCCGTAGTAATCTTTACCAATGATCTATGGAGGGCCTTCGTTGAGATAACACTACTTATAGAAACAATGCTGTATCCTTTTAGTTTTTAATATAACATGTGAGAGCGTCGAAGCATCTATTTACATTTTAAAAAGAAAAGGATCGTCTGATGTTCGAAATTCGATTAACTTTCCTTTTTATCCATCTTCCTATTCAATTCCAGAATAACTTGAATTTTATTGTTAAACTTTCCATTAGAATAACAAAACCATAGGTGATGTAGCCGTTTGAACATTTGTATATTTTTGAATTTGGAACGCATGTTTCAAAATTTGAATTTTCTACATTTTATACATAAACTTTAAGGATTTTCGTGGTAGGTATTTAGTTAAAAGTGCAATCAAAGAATCGTGTATTAATGTATTTATAGATACGACGATAAAAAAATCTAACGGTACTCTATGATAAATGTATGAACCACGAGAACTATTTTATCAGAAAAAATATATTCAAGCTGGCTTACATTAATGACCGCAAAAAGTTAAGTATACCAGCATATAAGTATATAACGATATCTGTGAGTCTTGCAGAAGGTCGGAGTTATATCTAACAATATAGTCAATTCAATTATTAGAGGTTATATTCATTAGAATATCATTAACATTTGACACACTGAACTTAATACATCTATTTATTTATTTTTAAATTTAAGCAATAAATTATTTGTTGTAAACCAGTTTGATACCGAGTAAGCTTTACGGTCAACGTTAATATAAATAGATGTATCGTGAGCTGTTGGCATCATTTCTTCAAGTATTTTTTAATTGGAAAAAACTCTCGCACTAGGAATATATCCTGGATTGCGAGCAACTTATCAAATGATCATGTAACACAATGAGGACACAAAGAACACCCAGATTCAGAACAATTTGTTGATTACTCAAAGTATTGAGTGTTTGATCGCACCCATACCCACATTCATGACTCCCCCACGTTGGAATACAATGAAGGTTTTAATACTAACACATAATGTAACGACGTTTTGCCTAACCTGTTTTTAAATACACTTAAATCTATACTAATATAGATTCCTAAAGTTTATTTAAATTAGATATATTAATATAGATTTTTAACACTCCAAAATTATATTCAACCATGGCCGGGTTACTTATTTTTTTTAAATACAATAGACTAATAGTAAATATAAATCACAGTTAATTTATGTACTATTCGATTGGACACTTTTTTCGTTTCTAAAAATTTTTTGATATTTAAATGACTAAAGAATATAGCGTCAATAACGTTTTTATTTATTACTAGCAACCCGCCCCGGCTTCGCACGGATGCATGACATAAAATATAATATACTCGTCCAACTTTGTCAGCGTCTCTAAAAAGGAATGATTTTTTCTCGTTATTGTTATATTTTTCATGGTTGCTCGGCTCCTATTGGTCTTAGGGTGATAATATATAGCCTTTAGCATTCCTCGATAACTGGGCTATCAAATACTAAAAGAATCAGCGAAATTGGTCCAGCTGACCCACGTCTCACGCGTGAGGGCGTGACCAAGGGAAATAGGTACTCTATGTTATATATATATAGATATGGTACAAAACGAAATCACATAGAAACAATTCGAAAAGTTGCAAAATCAAACACAAATAACTGTTGTAAAATCTTGAAAGGTGAAGCAAGTTTTAAATGTAGTTTAATGAAGAAATCATATTCAATTAATTCGTGAATATTGTGCCAATAGCTACTTTTACTGTTGAATTTAAATAAAAAGCTATTGAACAAAACAGCTGCATTACAACATTAATGAAATAAAAAGACGGTTTCCGAGTGTAAAAACTCCTTTCTTTTTTCTTGTAATATAATATTTTTTGTAATTACAACTGTGATATGTGGCTTCGCTTTCGATAATGGAGATTAGAAGAAAAACTATATATAGATTTCTATTATTAATTTTCAAACACTTGTAAAACAGCTAAATAAATTATTTCTAAATAAGAAAGAGAAAAGTATCGCATGAAACCACTCTCTACCGACCACGTGTTGTCACCAATTCGTCAATTTTTTTTTCTTATTAATTCATCATAAAAAATAGCTCGAAGAAACAGTAATGAGGACTACAGAACATAAAACAACTTTTTATAATTTTAATCTTTTTGTCTGTGTATATAGGCGCTAATCTTAGAAGTGGCTTAACTAGTTTGGATGGATGATGTTTGAAAATTTTATTTAAAATTTATTGTTTGTTTTCTATCTATTAAGCAATATTTTTTATAAAAAATCACATCAATAAATGTTGAGCAATATAGGCGACGAATGCGACGTAGACCGCGATAACCGAAACATACCGGACCGGAGTAGCAGGCAATAGCTTGTATTTTATAAACTAAATAATCTTCATGTATTCACCATAATAAACTGGCCAGATATCTAAGCAAATTAAAAAAAAACAACGAAGTCAACCGGGCAAATGTCAAATTAAGTCAACAAATGTTTGGCGAGGTTAAATTGTACAGTTACTGTACAATTTTTTACAAATTATGAGTTAATCGTTTTGTAAACCAATAGAATATGGCTTTGGATTTAGTCAGCATAGCACAACCTCATTATATTCCAGGGTAAGTGGTCACCCGTACGTACTCTTTAATGTTTTATGAATGGAGTATAGAGGTTATAGGACCGGAGCGCTTTTTGTATGTGCAGGAAACTAAAACAGCATCCAACTAAAGAAGCAACAGTCGCAATCGCTATCAATGCGCCAACAAGACAGTCTATACCATTGTGGTGTAGTAGGCTACAAGCTCTTTTCTAAGGAGAGGCATAAAAGCTAATGATTGTCCAAAAAATTATAGTCAGACGTTGATAATATATTGATTACAGTTAATTAGTTTTTCTTTTGCGATTATTTTAGTTAATGGTAAGATCTACAAACTATTTTGGTCTTGGTATTTTCATGATCTATTTAATTTAAAAAAACAAGAATGTTAAGAGCCATAAGGCTTTTCCTACTAGCCTACTACTACTACGCAGAGCAGCAGGTAATTAAAGAATACACCGTGGGAAAGCCACGATTCGGCATGAACGGCCTGGCTCGACCGAAGTGCTACCACGGCCTCGCAGAAAACCGGTGTGAAATAGCGCTTGCTATGTTTCTACGAGTGTCAGTCCTTTTTTTTTACGTGTGGAAGCCCCTTCGGCCCTTCACCCCACCGGGGTTTGCGGCGGGGCGGTGTGTCGGAATCGAACCGACTAAAACCACACGATGTGCCACTCTGTGCCTGAGACGGGAGGAATCCGGGAACCGCTTTCTTACGCCATCCGGAAGGCCCATACACCCTATCCCATCCCTCTCCTCATCCCCAAAAGGTGGACAACGCACTTGTGACGCCAGGCAATTCGTATGCACATTTGCCCCCAATTGCATAAAAAACTATTTTATACAGTGATGGCTTCATACACATTTAATTAAATGTGCTTAAAAAAATTGCTGTTATTAGAGGACTGCTCGTTATCTAATTAGACATGTACCAAAGCATCCAAAGTTCTCAACAACTTAGCCCAGTGATGTAGAAGCATCACTAAGCCGTCTGCTTATGTTTTGCCAATGTTGCAGAATTATCACGAGGCCGTGTGCTTATCATTCCCATCAGGTAGAGTAGAGTCATTTTGACAGGGCCTTACATAAAAAAACGCACATTTTTATAGTTATCTTAGCACTACATTACACTATAAAAGTATGGTGGTTTTCGATAGTAAACTCATACCAAAGGTACATACAAAAGTGCGATCTATACCCACGTCTATAGGCTACATAAAATAACAATAAAATCTAAACTACCTTATTCATACCACGAGAATATCATTAACTAGCCTGCAAAATAATTGATTAGGTTTGCCTCATAGCCATCCAAAATTATTAGTATGAAAAACCAAAACAACCAAAATGTCAAGGTTCCAGTTAGTTTTATTATAACATGAAAAAAAGAGGTTACACCTTCCTCAAAGGTTAGCAATGCGCATGTGACTCCTGAGTTCATGGGCAGTAGTATTTTACATCAAGTAGCACGTCTACTCGTTCGCCCGGGTAACCATAAAAAAAACAGACTGTAGCAACTTTTAATAAAATAGCCTAGATATGTCACCCGGGACAATATTACGAATTCATTAATTCATTAAAATCGGTACAGTAGTTTAGCCGCAACGCTCGTTAGAACTTCATCATCGTTAGCCCGATGCAGTCCACTCGACATAGGCTTCTCCCAAGGCACACTACAAAGCCTGGTCAGTTGGTTTTCGCATTAACGGTGGAATATACAACAAATATATAGACTGCCAAAATTATTACCCGTTCTTTTGTGTTTGCCGTAAAGCGTTTTGTCCTTGCATTTCAAAACCATTATTAATTTATGGTTGCACTCCAAATCCCATTTGTACAAACAACATTAAAGTTCCAAAAAGGGCCGAGTCCAGGCACCATATTTGTGCATGTTGAAATAAAGCCTCGTGTTCTGTCGCGCCATTTTTCGACAAGTAAAGTTTGTTGCAAAATTGGCGCCTCTGATGTAAACGTAGCGAAGTTACAATGAAATTTGACGGTACATATCTCACGTTGTCAAGAACACGTTACAAATAAATTTTATTGATGAACCTTGCGTCCATGTACACGAAATTACTTTTAAAGAATTATTGTGTAAGAGCCCTCACATTGACAATGTATTTAGGGCATTATGTTGTTCGTATCTTGCGTCAAAATATGATAAATGTATGTCTATATTATATTACGACGTATATTTGAAGGTATGGTAATGTAAGTGATCATTTCTTATATCAATAAAGTGAGTCATTTATATTTTGTTTAGACAAAGGTAACCGTCGATACGGTCAATTTTTATTTTATTGGCTTAAACTTTAAGTCTTTGTCCTAGTTTACATTTAGTTGGGACTGAACAAGGTTCAAACATGGTTGATGGTTCTAAAAGATTTTTAATTTTTATCATTCTCGGCTCGGTTTCTAGTACTGGCAAATTTAAATTTAATATCTGAATTATTTTTCAGGTACACGGGTCATTGTCCAGAGTACAAATATCGTATCGGCGACACATATGGGTCGACAACTCATAAAATACTCTTGGATCCTGCTGTCCAGCATTCAGAGCGGCTGGTGCTATCTGACAGAACAGCTGACGATTTTCAGGTTGATATACTCGTACTTACTATTTACTTAAAACGACTTTGATGAATTCAAAACAATAATTAATCCGTGAACGATCGATTGATTTAATAGATATTCCGGCCGCCACAAACTGATATCGATGTGGTGAATGCCAGATTCAGAAATGGAGACCCCGTGTATAAACATCCTATGATACCTGGGTATGAGGGTAGGTGTGTTTTTTATTTTCAAAGTAATCTCTAAACATTTTCTACACTAAAACTGAATAAGAGATACAATGGTGATAATTTTATTGTTGTCATCACTAAACTGAAATTCACCAAAATTTGTTGTTGGATTATATACTTTAACTTCACATACTTACAGTCCATTTTTAGAAATCTCACATCTCAGATTTCACTATATTTAGTTCAGTACTAACTAAAAGTTGATCTAATACTACTATAAGTAACTTTAAGTTAATGAATTTTAGTTTAGTGATAACAACAGAATTACCACCAATAGCTTTTAAATTTTCATGAAGAACTAATTGAGGGTTTGCAGAATATGTGTGAAAATTAATGAATATTTACATTAGATCCAGTTCTGTCAGTTCGAATTAGCCTTTTGTTCGTAGTTGTTTCGTATAAAAATTACATCGTAGTGTAAGAATAAGATAAATTAAAATCTAAGCTGGTAAAATGGACAAGCGAGATTGCGTGTGACACTCTGCACATAGGTGGCATTTCTTAAATGAAACAACCCATGGCACCGTTAGAAGTGGGTAAAAACATGAAAAATTAACCCATTCTTAAGCCCCATATCGAAATGAACAGTGACTTTATATACAAAGTAGAGTAATAGAGAAGAAAAGAAAAAGGTAAGAGATGCAGAAGAGGAAATCACGTGTGGATAAATTTAGAAGTAGGTAATACTTGATCACTAATCTGTGCAATAAGCATTTCAAGTCAAGTTACAAAAATTTATGATCGAATCGAATTTTAATCGAAACGCCATACATCAAAACAGAGGGAAGGTGTTATGCTCCTATTTTAAATTCACACTAATGTTGAGCTCGTCCTTCTTGCACCAAGCAGTTAAAACCTGGAACTCGCTACTATCGCACTAGTTTCCCTTTCTTCATCGCGTCCTTTAAGCGGGTCTTGAAAAAACATCACATTTTTTTATGTGCTATTTATCAGGCTGACTAGAGTTACTTCGGCACGCATATTTAATAAAAATAACTGGGCCTGTTGAAAACTGTAAAAAACGAACAGACGGTAATCTCGTTTTTTTTTTATTTAATTCTGTCACGGAAAACAAGCATCATGAAGTCTGAAGGCTGTGTTTAATATACTTGATCATGTTACGATGAATCACAGTTCATGAGTCACAGATTATACTAACTCGACCGGTCCCAGGTATTCTGCGGTTTCCTGAAGTTCCGCTAAATACGCTCTAAAGGTCTGTTATGTTGTTAACACTTTATATTATTAATAGGACATGTAAGAAGTTTTGCTGTGCATTCACAAGGACTAAATGATTGAATACTAAGCAATGAGGATACGTAGCACACGAGAGAATCTCAACTTCGTCTTAAATACCAAAAAGGTTAAGCGATGTTTAACTTAAGAGTTTAGAAGAAAAATTCAAACGGGATGTAGGTAGTTAAATAAATACACTCTGAATAGAAATCTAAAACTAATAAATAAAAATAAAGTGTCTATTTGTAATTTCAAATTAAGAGTACTTCATTATATGCATATGATGAAAGTGTATTATATACGGTTATTACATTTTTTTGTCCGTTTGTTTGTACCGAGTAATCTCTGGAAAGACTGGATTGATTTTGACGGGACTTTCATAAGCAGATTGCTGATGATATAAGGAGTAATTTATACTACTTTTAGCTTCGATTGTTGTTGTAAAAATAAAACACCAACCGCTAGTAACACCGCGAGGCTAGTTTATATTAAAATACAAAATGTCCATGTTTTATTCCGAAACTGGCTACTCAGCTTTTATGACGAATGGGCGTTTGAATAACATCTATCTCCTTTGTTGTTTTTAGTCACAATAGTCTAGCTGTCTTGACCATTCCTTATGTAGGTGTGAGTAATTGCTCCAAACCCTGTACCCTTGTACTCGAATTTATTTACACAGAGTTAATATAAACCATTTGCATATTTAAACCATTATAGTCCTGCTAGAGATAATTTATATCAAGATACGTTTATATAATTGTTCTCCTGCAGCAATACAAACTTGGTTATAGTAAGTTTGTTTTTGCGTCAAAAACAAGTGTTCGGGCCATTTTATGGTTAACATTCACCGTTGTAGGTGATACACAGAGTGATCCTTGTGCTGCTAAAAAAATGTTTTTCATGGTGTGATTTAGGATATCATGTGTTTTAGACAACCTTGAAAAGTCACATGTCAATATCCTTTATTTAAGCGATAGTCACTTAATTATCACGAGGTCATCTCGTCTTGGTTATAAATCTTGAACAGATTTATGAAGTAGAAATTTAAAGTTGATATTTCGGGTATCAATTATCAAACGTCTACATCGTGCAGTCCAGTTCATTGAACAAATAATCGAAATATATTTAAAAACGAAATGAGTCGGCATTATAAACTATGTGGGGAAGTTTGTATGTCTCGTAAACGAAATTTGCCGGTATTTTTCTCTATTTTTTATTAATTTCCTCATCGTTTCCTCACATAATAATGTGATAAAAAATAATGACATGACAAATATTTGTTTAATAAAATTATCGAACTAGAGCTTTAAACTAAAGTTACCACCAAATCTAGGATTTCTTCCACGATTGAACGCCCACTTCGGCCAGCGTTATACAGTCGCAGCAACCGAGGCCTTGTCAGACTTTCAAAGGATTCAAATCAATCAAAGAGCGGCTAGAAATCAATTAGAACGGATAGTTGACCTACAAGCCGGAAAAGGAAAACCATGGGATTTGGTCGATAGATTTGTAAGTGCCAATTTTTTATCGAGAAAATATCGACCATGCATTCAAATAAAACTCTTGAAGATTTGTTCAAGCAGTTTATAAACTCAGTAAGAATGAAGATGAATGAAGAAAGAAGAATGATTGGATAGAGATATTGCGAAGTGGATGTTTCAGAACTCATTAGACGAAATAATTATTTCTAAGAAACGATGAAATAAGTGCAATATTATCCACAGTCGGCCACAGCAGAATTCAAATTGCCATTGGTCACAGTGCGTCCAGAATGTGCAGGAATACTTCGAGATGTACCCATGGACGAACCAAAATTATCACCCGCATCGCATTCAGTCAGTCCTTATTTCATGGAGAATGCTGATCCCGATAAATTTACCAAGAAAGGTGAGAGGGTACTATACAACGATAGACGAAAAATATTTATTCGACCTCTATGTGATGACCTATTTGTTGCTATCAACAATATCCTTATTTTGTATGTGTCAATCTTGTCAAAATTGACAATGTTTACTTGATTATTTATTGTTTATTTTAAATCAATGCTTTTTAATTGATGTCTTACTCTAGAGTACATAATTCTTTTGTCCGCTCTCAAATATGGGGGTATAATCCATCTCAATCAGTGCGTAAGTTTATATAATAACCTGTCTTCAAAGTTATTGTTTTTATACTTTTATTTATCATTGAGTAAAAAATATTCTCGTTAAAGGTTTTGCGGGCCATGTTCCCTATGGCTTCTCACGTTTTGGTGAATCTTCAAAGAAGCTTACCAACTCCGCTCTTTGTGATTTCTCGTCTAATTATAGACGAAGACAGAGTACAGAATGGGCACCAGTGAATGTAGTAAAGTAAGTAATAATATCTAGTAATTATTTAGATTGATATTGTCTTATAATATTTTTAATGTAGTATAAGATTAATATTTAGATTTTTTCTATTAACGTGTGTTCTCTAAAACATAAGTTAGTTTTCGTCATTTACTGCTGATGATTTATTAAACAGTGGTAAAAAATCTTGAATGTTTTGAGTATTATAGCAGATCCAGCAAAAATGGTCTGAATTAACAAGGAAAAAATATTGTAACTTATGAAAAATCTAGTCGCATTAGACATTCGTTTTGTTCTTCATGAATGAGTGTAATATAGATTGTAGGTATTTTAATGTGTTTTTGGAGATTTCTTAAGAATAATATTTCAAATTGATAAATACCCATTAATAAATTAAACCTTGGAAATTCTAAATTTTTTCTCCTACACATTGTTTTTGTTAAGCTTATATTATATAGAATATTATATAGACTAATACAAGTAAAATAAGGCACAACATTTTAATTTATCTAAGTATTAAAATAAATTGTAATTATTTAATTTCTATTTTAATAAAAAACTAACAATAATAATTTTTGTAGAGATATAATGCTTTAAATTTTTACACAAATACACAAACATTATATTCTCTTAACACTTTTTCCTTTATTCACATAGAACAAGATGATATTTTGCGAAATAAGTGTCATGACTGTTTTATTTATACAAGTCCTATAGCATAAGGTAATAGTAAATTAAATATTGGTCTCGCCAGACGCAGAATGTTAAAATTGACCTGTGGCAGCATAGCGCTAAGACTCATATGTCAAAATTGTCACTGATGTCATACTTGTCAATCCTAATAGGATTGATACGCGTGTTTTATTTATTTTCACTGTAATCATAATTAAAATATAGAAATGGCAAAGAAAAAGCTTTTGCCTAACCTGTCGAAAGAGGAGAAAATGGTGATAGTGATATCTGAGATAATACAAGAGCTATTAGTAGCGCATCGTCAGGGTAAGGATGTTAACCTCAACAAGATGAAAACACGGATTTCTTCAAAGTATGGCCTTGGAACGTCACCCAGGCTTGTTGATATCATCGCAGCGGTGCCTGCCGACGCTAAAAAGATACTACTACCGAAGCTGAAGGCGAAACCTATTCGTACAGCGTCCGGGATAGCAGTAGTAGCTGTTATGTGCAAGCCACATCGGTGTCCTCACATCAATTTTACTGGAAACATCTGCGTGTACTGCCCGGGAGGCCCGGACTCCGACTTCGAGTACTCTACTCAGAGTTATACAGGATATGAGCCGACATCTATGAGGGCGATAAGAGCTAGGTACAATCCTTACTTACAAACTCGACACAGAGTAGAACAGCTCAAACAACTTGGTCACAGTGTTGATAAAGTTGAGTTCATTGTGATGGGTGGTACTTTCATGAGTCTACCTGAAGATTATAGAGACTATTTCATTAGGTAAGTTTTTATCAAAAGTATTTTAATTTATTTAAAAAAGTTTTTTGTTTTGTGAATCACTAATTAGAGGTTTAAAATGCCTATGTCTAATTTTATTTCAGGAATCTACATGACGCCCTATCTGGGCACACATCAAGCTCAGTGGCTGAGGCTGTAAAGTATTCTGAGAAGGCGAAGACCAAGTGCATTGGAATAACAATAGAGACAAGACCTGATTACTGTCTTCAGAGACATATGAGTGATATGCTCAACTATGGATGTACTAGGTAAACAAAAAATATTAATATTCTAATACTTACGAGACATGTAAGCAAAAGTATTGGAAAGAATCTAAGTTGACACTTTGTTTACATACAAATTTATGGTGCTTAGTCTCCTGTATAGTTACTTATATAGCTTTCTCCTAAAATTATAGTATTAATAGCTATTTTTTACTTGCATTCATAAACTTCTGACTGTCCTTCAAATGTGTAGGGCACATGCAAGTTAAACACTCACTTTTTGATCGATGTCTTTAAGTTACACTTATGCGATCACAGGTAGGGAGATAGCCTAAGTTACTCCTCATATCATCAGTTATCTGTCAGTGAAAGTCCAGTCAAAGTTGGTCTAGCAATTCCAGCCAGAACTCTAAGCACTGAACTTGAAATTACATTCAGAAACTTCAGTTTTATTTATTTGTACAGATATGAGTAAAAGTCTTATATAACATTGTAACATTTCAGGTTGGAAATTGGTGTACAGTCTGTGTATGAAGATATTGCGAGAGACACAAACAGAGGACACACTGTCAAAGCTGTTTGCGAGAATTTCAATCTAGCTAAGGATGCTGGATATAAGGTACAACCACATTTTTAATATCAAGTCCTAGTCCTAGTGTCTCTAAAAGTTTGTCATTTTTTTAATCAAACTACTATAACACGTTTTTTTTGCCATATACTTTATCTCTAGGAAATATTTTTAGCGCACGCCAAAAATAGATGTTAGAAGATTCTCAGACATCCCCAATACGTAGACAAAGTTTCATAAGAACAGGTCCACCCATTTCGGACGAGTTTGGTAACAAACACAGTGAAACAAGAATTTTATGTGTTAGATTGTTTAGTGCATTGTCCATTTTACCATGAAAGCTGTTGAATTCATTCAATGTTTTTTTTTAATATTAGAGACTGGTCCCAGCTTAGCACAGAAATCTGAATTTCTCAGATTGCCCCATCTATAATAACACGTACAAACCTTTCTCTTTAAAAACTATCTATTTCTATATACTACATTAAAATCTGTTCAGTAGTTTGAAAGATCTAAACAAACAGATAGTTGAAGAGACTTCATTTTATACACTGTAAAGAATTTGAGAAAAAATGACAATAATATAAATTTTTAAACTTTATTTTAGATTGTTGCACACATGATGCCTGACCTGCCAAATGTCGACTTTGAAAGAGATGTGGAACAATTTATTGAATTCTTTGAAAATCCAGCATTCAGAGCAGATGGCCTAAAGATTTACCCAACATTGGTGATCAGAGGTACAGGATTGTATGAGCTCTGGAAGACAGGACGATACAGGAGCTACCCTCCATCGACTTTGGTGGATCTTATTGCGAAGGTACTGGCTCTAGTACCTCCATGGACTAGAGTTTACAGGTGAGCTGTTTATTCATGTTTATAATTTTTTTCTATGGAACTATTTTGCACTGATGGTGTAGGGCTTAACGGTCACCCTGCTTTTTTAATGGACTGAGTGTTGTGGGTTCAAACCTGTATGGAATAACACTTTGTGTTTCACAAATTGTTATTCTGAGTCTGGGTGTTCTATGTGTCTGTTTGTATGTTTTGTTTGTGGAGGAACGGGTCACATGTCCCTCCAACACAAAGGAAGGATCCTCTGACCAGGCGAGGTGATCCTCCGACCACGCGCAGTGATCATGCCTGGCGGCCCACTGCTCTACGGTTGATGTTGGGAGGTTGTATATATGGTAATCGGCGCGAGAACTTCTATTGCGCGATGCAGCATTGGTAGTTTGTTCGTACACTATGTTACTCCATTGTTCAGTGTATCTTCGGTTGATGCCGCTGTAATATATTTTTGTTGCGATATATGTGGATGTCGCCACATTCAGTGTAAAATAAAAAGATTTGAAATTTTAGGGTGCACAGACTGTGGCCAATTAAAAACACTGTTTCAAGTCTGTAATTTTTCTAGCACAATAGTGGGAATAATGGAAAGACTCAGATCAGTCTGTTAAATATTGTCTAATTCCATTTCAGAGTGCAGAGAGACATACCCATGCCTCTTGTATCTTCAGGTGTGGAACATGGAAACTTGAGGGAGTTAGCGTTGGCCCGGATGGCTGACTTAGGTACTGACTGCCGAGATGTGAGAACCAGGGAGGTGGGAATTCAGGAGATACATAATAGGGTCAGGCCTTATGAGGTATGTTGGAAATTTGTCAATAAAAAAAATAAGGGTCAAAATAAGAAAATAAATTAGTACTTAGACACTACAATTTAAAGTATATGAGTTAACACACATTTTATAGCCCGTTATTTACTTGTTATATCTAGTATATAAAATTCCCATGTTGCTGTGTTTATTACCAAACGACTCCGAAATGGCTGGACCGATTTTCATGAAATTTTATGTGCATATCGGGTATGTCTGAGAAGCGGTGAACATCTACCCCTAAATAGTTTTTTTTTGTGATTTTTTTTATATATGGCAAAACAATGTTTGCCGCGTCAACTAACTATATCATATTATTTAAATTTGAGCCCTTTAGTAAAATACCAGTACTTCAAGTGCACTATTTTGTGCTATGTACATTGCTTTGGTTGCTTTTAATAACTCAAGTTACTTTTTATTTCATCAGCTTTTTCTGGACAAAAGTTTTTTGAAAATTGATCCAGTCATTTTGTATATTAGATAAAACTATATAATTCTTGTCTTTTTTTACCCAACTACGGCAAAGACAAAGGAAGGTTATGATTTTGACAGGCTATGTACGTATATATATGTTCATCTGTTCCCTCATAGCTCCTCAACTACTTGCTAGAACTGGACAAATGAGATATCGTTGAAAGCGTCTTCATCGTCCGCTGGCTATAAGCTATATAACGTGTCACTGAATCTAATGTAGCGCCCTCTAGTGGCCATAAAGTTCTGTGTTCAAAACTTTATTTGAGATAAATTTGCCGTGTTTAGTATCATTGGAAAGGGCGTTACTTGTACATTTCAAAAATATTAAAGATATTATTAATATTTAGGCGTGACTTTGTCCGTATTTATTTTTAAGGAAGTTAATATTATAACGGCACCAAAACATTTTAAATAAAAGAAGTAAAAACTGAAACCTACCTATGACAAAATACCCGTAATCAAACGTTGTTAAAGTGTTATGGTACGTTTCTATGTAACGTCAATCAATCAATCAACCAACAACCCATAACGTCCCACTGCTGGGCTCAGGTCTCCTCTCAGGAGAGGGTTAAGGCCATACGTCCCCACGCTGGCCAAGTGCGGGTTGGGGACTGGCAAGAATACGTTGTGGCTACGTAAATCTTGCCGTTGGATGTTTTTAAGCCGCCCAAAGCCCTCCAACTAAGCTTTACGACTGTTATAGTATGATAACAACCGGGACCGACTGCTTAACGTGACCTCCGAATCACGAAGACGATCATAGTAACATGCCACAAGCGGTCACCCATCCAGGTACTGACCGCGCCGTCGTTGCTTGCCCTCGATGATTGTTTCTAATCACCGAGTGCAACTGGGCTATGAGCACCTATATGTAACGTGTGTCTTTTCAAACATGTTTCATATAATTTCAGAATCGTTTTTTGTCGTTGTTGGGTATCAGATTTTTCTTTTTTAATTTATCAACTGTTATTTTGACATTGCAAACATTTTTGTTTATACAGATATAATAGAGTGGTGGGTATCTATTTTGTCCCGATTTTTAGGTGGAACTAATTCGCCGAGACTACACAGCAAACGGTGGCTGGGAGACGTTCTTAGCTTACGAAGACCCAGACCAGGATATATTAGTGGGTCTTTTGAGACTCAGGAAGTGTGCTTCGGATACGTACAGACCGGAGCTAAAGCCTGGGCCCAATGCTAACTTTAAACAGTGTAGTATTGTGAGAGAATTGCATGTCTATGGATCTGTTGTGCCTGTAAGTTTCGATTTGGATCTTCAACTACTCATGTAACATTTCGCAGTCCAAATACTGGACAAAGGTCTTCCCAATTGAACGCCACTTAGTTAATCTTATAATTATTCTTTACTAGGTGAGCCCCGCGGTGTTACCTGGGCAATGCCGCGGGGCGAAGCTAGTCTCTTTATAGGCTAGTAGCCTATGTGTTATTCTGATGTATAAGCTATATTATTGTAAAGTTTCATTAAAATCTAGTCAATAGCTTTAACGTGAAAGAGTAACAAACATCCATCCATACTTACAAACTTTCGCGTTTATTATATTAGTAGGATCTGTATTGATGTCGTTAAATTATCTAAGCATTATTTAAAATAGATCAATTAGAGGAAGGAATAGTGCAACTATATTAGTGATCTCACTAACAGCCGCTACCTTAGTTTTTGCCCGACCGTGAAAGGAGGAGAGTTATGTTTTTCCGGTGTATGTATGTATTTATGTTTTTTTTTGGCACGCCCTAGAGCCTAAACAACTTGTTGTATTTTGATGTGAGAGGTGTCAATAGATTTGTCTTAGTCGTGAGAGTGACACTGGGTAAATCAAAATAAAAAAAAAACAAAAAAAAATAGTCAGTCAGGTTTATTTTTTTAATAATTCATTTCCTGTTTTATCCATCTTAGTAATAACAAGATATAGGAATGAAAATAGGTACCAGTGTAATGATGGTAACATGCTAGTATCTATGATATGTACGCATTGATTGTTTATATCAGAGATAAAGCTGTATTTGTCATTCATTTTCATTATACATAGTTATTGTTTCGTATAGTTATGTATTCGTACTGACTACACGGTTGGCCTAGTGGTTTCAGTGGTCGCCACACCACTTCCCACTGCGCCAAGTGTTGTGGGTTCAAATCCTACATGGGACAGCACTTTGTGTGATCCATAAATTGTTGTTCTAAGTCTGGGTGTACTTTGTGTCCGTTTCATGTATGTTTGTAAAGATCCCCGCGACACAGGAACGTATGTATATTCCTAATGCGGGAGTTGTCTTTTAAAAAAGAGAAAAGAAAAAAAAAAATTGTTATACAGCGGGACTTCTTCGGCGATAAAATATTTGGGAAATTTGAAGTATGAGATGAATAGTAGGTGTCGTTACCCTTTTAAATAATTGTATTGCTAATAAGTCTTGCTGAACAACAAAAAAAGTGTGTTAAAGTGGCGGGAGTCTAAAAATAATTTAAATTATTTTTAGGTCAACGCACGGGATCCAACCAAGTTCCAACATCAAGGTTTTGGCATGCTTCTCATGGAAGAAGCCGAGAGAATCGCTAAGGAGGAACATGGATCTGACAAGATGGCTGTTATATCTGGCGTTGGAACTAGGAATTATTACGCTAAGATTGGCTATCACCTGGAAGGGCCGTACATGGTCAAGATGCTTGTTTAATAAAATAATATATTATTTTAATAGTGTTTTATTGTTAATATTATCATTTACAGGTAATGTGGAATATTTTTAGAAAATTTGAGCAATTATTATGTGCTTTTTATTTGTTATTCAAAATATGCATTTAAATAATACCTCCCATCCATCCTGTTCCTCTCCTTGCAGACCGGATCCGCCGATGTCGATTAATCCGACGGAGATTTATCACAAGCACGTGGGTATGCTGCCTAACTACGCAGGTCACGTTCCTGGATGCATGTTTAGGTACGAACCAAGAAATATTTTATACTAGCTGCACCCCCCGGTTACCCATTCATCCCAAGGGGACACATTTTTTTGGAATAAAATAGCCTGTGTTTTTATCTTGCCCTAGACAAACAGCCTAAGTTCTAGACTACCTCCATATTATTTTTAAATTGACCCAGCCGTTTAAGTTTCAATAAGTAACAAACATACAAATCCAATACTCATAAACTTTCGCCTTTATAATGTTACTGTTATTCGTTACTTTAAAACACTCTTTGACAGCGTTAAAACATTGATTTTTTGAATTAATATTTCAATAAATGTCGAGGTTTACGGGTAGTTCAATATATAAACATCCCACAAGCGTCTTTGACATGTTGTTTATAGTTACGGCTGTTCGATTGTGGAATAGGCTCTCAGTAGACATTTTTATTTGTAGGTATAATCTGTATCATGTTAATCACGTTCCAATACTTCCAATAGTACCGCTAGTAAAGGTACGCTCAAATATTTATTAAGTTTCTGTAATATATATTTATTTATTTTATTTATTTATATTTATTGTATATACATAGTACAAAATGGTACAACAGGAACAATCGCACAATATGTATAATTGGCGGTCTTATCGCTCTAGGCGATTTCTTCCAGACAACCATAACACGGATATGAGTGTTTCAAAAATTTTAAAATTTCGTGTAGTTTACATACAGGCAACACATAAAACATATAAAAAAATAAAAGAAAAAAAGAAACAAAAGAAATAGTAGCGATCTATACACAAATGTTAGACACTATTCATATTACACAAACATACTTATACCTACACAAATACATATACACACTGAAATATATATATGTATGCATACACATACAGACTAGTACAAATAAAACATAAAATTAAAACAAAAATATTCACAATGATAAGTAGTAATCCTTCACCAGCTTTTTGAACATATGCAAGGTTTTTGCTCGTCGGATATTATCTGGCAAGTTGTTCCAAAGCCTTACCGCTTGCACAGTAAAAGAATTATCTGCAAACTGAGTGGTATGTGCTGGCATTTTTAGTTTTAGATTCTCCGATGACCTCAGGTCTCTGCAATGTGTACTTTTTAAGAATTGAAAACGTTCTTTGAGATAAGCGGGTGTGTGAGGATGAAACAGAACACTGTATAAAAAAGTAAGAATATGCAGATTCCGTCGAAAGCGTATTGGTAGCCACTTGAGTTTAGAACGAAACACTGAGATATGATCATATTTACGTAATCCAAATATGAATCTAATGCATAAGTTTTGAAGTCGCTCAAGTTTGTTCAATTGGTCTTCGGTGAGGTCCAGATAGCTGACATCGCCATAGTCAAGGATGGGAAGTAGAAGTGATTGTGCGAGCGCAACTTTAGTATTAGTTGGCAGGAAATTCCGTAGCCTTCGCAGAGATCCTGCTGCAGCAAACAGTTTGCGACTTACCTCGCCGATCTGAGAGTTCTAGGATAGGTACTTATCTATACAGATTCCCAAGTTTTTCACCGTATCACTATATGGAACAACCGTGCCGCTGCAACACACAACTGGTATCTGGTGAAAGTTAACTTTGCAGTGCAGCCTGGAACTACCCACTATCATGACTTGTGTTTTGGTTGGGTTTATGTTTAGTCCATGCTCCCTACTCCAGTTGCAAATTTGAATTAAGTCTCGATTAATGACGTCCACCGCTTGAGTTAGATTATCTGGAGTGGCTTGTGAATAAATTTGGAGGTCATCTGCATAAAGATGGTAGGAAGAAAGTAATTGTTTTGTGATTGAGTTAATAAAAACTGGGAAAAGTAAAGGGGATAGCACGCCGCCCCGAGGTACACCTGCAGATGTTGTGCGCCTAGAGGAGTGAACATTTTCAATACAAGCACACTGCTGGCGACTATACAGGTAGCTACGAAACCAGTCCATTGCCGATGGGGATGTTAAGAGAGCGCAGTATGCCCAACAAAACATCAAAATCAAATATATCTAAATTGACTAATTATAACAATTTTGGACATTAAAATTCCAATTAAATTTTATATTTATTAGTTTTGAGCTGTAGGAATTTAGTATAAATATTAACGAGTTTAATATATTTTCGACTCTGCTCTTCTCCAGCACAAAAGATAGATAGAAAACTCTTTATTTGCACACAGTTACTAATATTACAGTTAGAAGAGAGTACATAAAATGTGAGACGGAGTGTACAAAGGGCGGCCTTATTGCCTAAAGCAATCTCTTTCAGGCAACCTCAACCTTAAAAGGTCGCTTCGAACCCCTTTCAAGAGAGTTAAGTAGTTATTTTATAATTATTTCGTTCGCGGTTGCTCTAAAGACTGTTGATTTTTTTGATGGCGCTCATAGCCCAGTTGCACTCGGTGATTAGAAACAATCACCGAGGGTAAGCAACGATGGCGCGGTCAGTACCTAGATTGGTGACCGCTGGTGGCATGTTACCATGAGCGTCTCCGTGATTCGGAGGTCACGTTAAGCAGTCGGTCCCGGTTGTTATCATACGATAAGAGTCGTGAAGCTTAATTGGAGGCCTTCGGGCGGCTTAAAAACATCCAACGGCAAGATTTACGTAGCCACAACGTATTCTCTTGCCAGTCCCCAACCCGCACTTGGCCAGCGTGGGGACGAATGGCCTTAACCCTCTCCTGAGAGGAGACCCGAGCCCAGCAGTGGGACATTATGGGTTGTTGTTTGATTTAAAATAAACTTGGTGTCAGTACCATTCGTCTTCTTGTCTTCCTCTTGTCGCTCTTGGCATAGCGGTCGTAGTCATGTAGAGATGTCTACATTGGTAGAAGAGGCGCACAAAGCCCTCTTAGGAGTCATTTAAAAAAAGTTTATATGCCGAAACAAAAAGCCAATTCAAATCCTTAGTCCTGAATATTGCTTTTGCAAATTCTGCAAAATTAGCAAACATCAGTCACAGTCAGTTGCTCATTATTCACATAATAATAAGTGCCAATACTATTGATCGTTAATGATCTAAGTGATGAAATTTTACTTATTTCAGATTTGGGAAGACGTACGGCAATGACACTCGGGATGCTAAACGTTGGTTGCGTGGCGACTTTGCACCGTAACATTTAAATTTATATCAAACTAGTACAAACATTAAATTCTTATAGTGTCTGCTGCTGTTGATAACGAGACCTGTTCTTGAATTTATCCAACCTTTACAAATTACCTTAGTAAAAATTTTATAGCTAACAATTTTATTTTTAATAAGCCGGTATTAATAAAAAAAATACGTCGCAATTATTGTGTTTCATTTTATTTTATTAAACTCTCTCGGAATCCGTGAAGCTGGCTACGCACATGTGACGCCTCTGGTGTTGCGGATGTCCATGGGCGGCGGTAATCGCTTACCATCAGGCGATACGTGTGCTCGTATGTCCACTATTAAATAAAAAATATAATAATAAACCCTATACCAAATGCCCAACCCGTCTGGTCAAAACCTCCTTTCTTAGAAGAGGCCGATGTCTAGCACAGGGGACTGTCATATGCTGTTGATGATGACGACTATTGAATTTTTCACTACTGAACAAGGATTCTTTTAAGGCACAATTATTCATTTAATTAATTAGTTTTTTGATACAGACATCCCCCTATAGAATATTAAATGAGTCGTGGAGGAATTCAAAAACATTAATAAAATGGACACAAAGCACATACAAGCTTAGAACAACAGCTTCACGTTGG
Organism: Hyphantria cunea; assembly: GCA_003709505.1. Classification (NCBI taxonomy): domain Eukaryota; kingdom Metazoa; phylum Arthropoda; class Insecta; order Lepidoptera; family Erebidae; genus Hyphantria; species Hyphantria cunea. The sequence goes on from PKRV01000785.1 coordinate 694,917, forward strand.
GATCATCGAACCCACCTACCCTTAGTGCATTAGGAAATCACCATTATAAGTATCAAGTGCATTATAAGTATCACCATTCGGATTTTAAAAGTATCGCCATTCGGGCATTATAAGTATCGCCATTCGGGCATTATTAGTATCACCATTCGGGCATTATTAGTATCGCCATTCGTGCATTATAAAGTATTCATAAGACACAAAGAAGACTCACTTTAGTTAAATATATCTCTTTATTTATGACACAATAGATAGGTACAAGTTAGGTGATTTTAATTAAATAGAAATACACTACATACCTACAGTCCTTGATCAGTTGTAGGTACTAGTATTATAACAATATGCATGTTTTAGGTACGGCTAACCTAATAACCTATTTCATTTTAGTTAAATTCTAATACATTTCTGAACACGTGCTACTTAAAAATCCTAGGTAAAATAGTTTTATAGCTCTAGTGGCACTAATCGTAGTCACAGGTGCATTGGGGGAAGCATAACGAAACCTTCGCATTGTAATGTGCGATATTTGACAACTAGCACACTTGGTTTAAATAACTAAAATTATGATTATTGCGATATCCGGCATACACGCAGGCGGATTTGCGACCAAAAACTAGTTTAAAAAAAGTTATAATCCCTATAGAATTATAATTATTTAAGACTAGCTTTTGCACGCGGTGTTCGCTCGCTCATAGTGGTCATATTTCAAAATTCCTTTCTTAGTACTCAATTAAGTTATATAAAGAACCTATATGCAAAATTTCAGCATTATAGGCTCAGCGGTTTGGGCTGTGCGTTGATCTCTGGGTATTTTAGTCAGTCACCTTCCTCTTTTATGTATTTTATATAGATTAAACTAATTGAATACGAAAAATTACTTTCTCTTCACACTCCACTGCTTCATCAGCTTTGCTGCTAATGATAGTCTCTCGTCTTTCTGTAAGTAAACCAAGATTTTTTGTAACTTTAAAACTAAACTTAATCGACACAAATATGATGCTATTTAAAAAAAAGGAAATGATTATGTATAAAAAAAACTTTAATACCGTGGGAACCATTTTTCCTCACGAATACACTGGTTGCGGCCGGAGTGCAACCACGACCTCAGAAAACCGGTGGCCAACTTATTCTAGGGGGAGGTATTTATATGTTTCTAAAGTTACAGGTGTCCTTACTATACCACGTTGGGTAGACGGCTTAGTACAGGGTTGTTTCAAGTCTTCCTTCTCTTTATAGTGACGTTGGAACATATTTTGCTTCCTTAGTCGCTTGTTACGACAACCATTTAATGAATAAGGATGACACTAATCGAAATCCGTCACCACACGGTAGTCATTTCAAAGTCAGGTTAACCACCTCGTTATAGTAAAGTCAAATTATTTTCACTAAAATTAGTGATAAAACCCATGTATCACTGAATCCTTTTTAAACTTACAGATTACATACTCTATAGAGCAACACGGTAGGAAGTAGCCATACGCAGGCGTTCCCATCTGTCAAACTATAAGCCCAAATGGCCCTACCCATGACACTGTTGTGACACAGAATGTATTCGTAAGCGTGAAATTCTGAATGTTTTGTTTTAATTGTTATGTGTATGTGAGTTCGTAGAGACAAGCGATAGTTTTTGTGTGTGAGTGAAAAATGAGCATGAGTCAAGATTTCCCCCTGCAAAAATAACAGACTGTTTTGTCCCGAAAAAAGAAGATATGGTGGTCAACTCCTTTCGGGGCTCGTGCTGCTCTATGAAGATTACAAGTACGTGTTACCCTAATAAAACAAAATCTAGCGAAGTTCTCTCCAAGATGTTTATGTTCTGGTGAGTAGAAGGCGCTTGGTGGAATGGTCATCACGCCACATTCCTTTGAAAATTTCTTAGTGAAGCGATAATCTTTGTACTTGTCCTTTTCAGTAGATAAGTCGATTCTTCTGGCTGGTAAATGAAAAATAAGTTCAATAACAACAGCTTTAAATAGTCCACAAGTGGGCATTGACTTCTCATGTTATCCTAAAGAACATTATAAATAAGAATGAGTTTTTGTTTGTTTGTAATACGCCTTTACGCCTATGACATTATTGCAAATCTATTGAAACCTCATTTATAAAAATGGCCTCAGTAGTTTAGTCGCTACGACGGAACAGGTAGGTACATAAACTGCCAAATCTTTTGCCCTTCCTTTAAGCTTCGCCGAAGGTTCGGTAAAAATATTGGCTGAATCTTTTAATAATTGTACGGTAATAAAAACACACGATTAATACTCGATAATTATGATTAACATCTCCATTGAATCGGCGCACTGCAAGTATATACATAGTTCAGATGCATATTGTATCCGCATGAGGTTCGGTTATGTGTCCACTGATGAATAAATTGATGGAGAAAAAGTGTGTAAATGACAAAGCGCTGCAGCGTAAGGCTTCACTTTTAGTTATCTAACGCTCGATATTACTCCACCTTTTTTTCTGTGCGAAAGTCCCCTCGGATACCATCAACTGGTGGTTATGTAGACTCGAACTGACTAAAACCACACACCGTCTCGGGTACTAGAAGCCGAGGAACCAGTACCCTAGAAAGGAAAATCCTGGAACACGACGTATATCGGGCCACCTACGTTTGTAGTTGGCCCCCTCATGTGTGGGAACCGTGATGTTCCCATTATTATCCCCAAAAGTAGGTGCTGCTTCTGCTTCTTCTAGAGTGATAAATGGCCTCATCTGTCACGCTCAGGCTTGCGCTTATGGAGGACGGAGATCATTTTCCGATCTTCGGCGCCTGAGTCGTCTGCGATACCCGGCCCGTTCCCGGGCCTAGCGGACCGGGAGAGTTCTAAACCTCTCTCGGACGGTGCTTGGCAAACACAACTTGGTCGCAGAAAGAAACGGCGGAGCGATATTAAGAGTAATATCGCTCCGCCGTTTCGCAATTCGCAAAAAAAAAATTTCATATCGCGGCTGAAATATGAATATCGTTTATTAAGGAGCAACCTCTAAAACTTCTAGGCTAAGTAAGATATAGGTAAGTATAATACCAAGATTATTCCAGTCTGCAATGATGAAGTAGCCAGCTTCAGCTATAGTGGGGTGGAAGCCCACTTCAGTCAAACTCTTCACCATAAAGTCTCTTTTAGGTTTAAGTTCTTTAGCTAAAGCTTCCGTGTAATAACGAGGAGTCGTGCGTTGCGCTATTTCGACATCGATCCCCCGAGCTATGGCTTCCTAAAACATTATAAATGTTACAATTTTGGTGCTTAAAAAACTGAAGCAGTGCGATTCTATCTTTGCAACCGCGATGTAAGTACGGGGACGATTTCACAGTCTCCTATATGTCACGGTAAAATATCTATACCTATAATAAATCACTTCATAAATGCATCTTTTTATAGATTTTAAAAGGTTATTTATGTAATTAATCAATTGTTCACTACATTTATAATTTGCTTAACACGTATAGCGAGCTATTGAATGATGAAACAAATAGAAAAAATGCCCTAAAAGAAGCCACTTCTCTCTATCCAAGGGCAGTTCCGGCCAGTCTATGCGATAGGCGTCAAGATCGTCGCGCCATTTTTTATTGGGCCTGCCTCGCCGTCGGCGTCCACCCTGAGGCATCCAACGTTCGACGACTTTGGCCCACCGATCCGGAGTCATACAACATATGCGTCCGGCCCAATCCCATTTTAATCTGGCAGTCTTCTTGCCCACATCTGCGACTTCAGTTTTAAACGCAGCTTTGGATTTTTAATACAATTGAATTTTGCTCTAATTTATAATTTATTAATAAATATATTATTTTATTATTATTTATATTAACGCCATGATTGTTTGAAAAAAACGAATTTTCATTGCCTACCAAAAGTATTGGCTGAAAATTTTACTACGTGCGCCAACAAAGACATCCTAATGAAAAATTTGATTTTATTTAATTAAAATCACCTGTATCGGCGTACAGTAGGTGTACACACAGTTCTGGTGTATAATCTGCAGATGGCGCATGAGTTTTGGGTTAGAGTACGCCCATCCTATCTTCCAGCCGGTCACTGAGAATGTCTTGCCCGCTGAGCCAATTGTTATTGTGCGATTCCACATATCCGGCAGAGTGACTGAGGCAGAAGGTTATGGTTTCATAAAACACGTTTGAAAATATGCGGAGTTCTTTTTTGTAACTAATGTTTAATTAAAACCACTTGGACTAAAATGGTTTAGAAGCCTTTAAAGATTAGATCAACAGTATTGTCTCTATTGTATTATAAGTAGTGTCCGACCAAACCTGATTTTTCAACTAGAATTGAACAAAAGAAGGTTTTAGCCGGTTTTGGTCAAAACGGAAATTAATGTCGAAACTAAACTTTGGGCTGAAACTAGCCGAAGTCGATACTTTCGGTCGGTCAGTAACTTTTAGTATTACAACTGTTGGCCTGATGTTATGAGCCTGGATGTTATTTGTATCCGTTACATGTATATTTGAAAATTCCCTCGCGACACACGATATTTTCGTAATGGGGGAGTCATCTTTTTTAACAAAATAAGAAAGAGAACAATTAAAATACACCTCGCCCTTCCTAATATGCTCATTAGGCGGGTATACCACCCACTCGTATACTTCATCTGACAAGCATATTACATTATGTTTCTTGCAGAGATCGGCTATGAACAACAGCTCTTCACAGGAAAAGACTTTTCCCGTGGGGTTATGTGGATTGTTCACTATAATTATTTTTGTACGGCAATTGAACATAGAAGCTAACTCCTTCTCATCTAGTATCCAGTCCGCAGAGGTTACTGCACTGCAAGTCTTTTTCTGTGGAATAAAAACATGTTAAAATTTAGTAGCCGCATGCCCGTGTTTTATTTTCAAGTTATAATTTGCTCCCAAAACGCCACTCTAATTTTATGATCAATGACGGGTGAAAAATCCCTTTCGAACACCCTGACGGCTAAAATCAGGTGCTTTATTCTGGGGAGGACAAAAACTATGTTATTTCAAGTCTCTTCTCTCACTTAAATCGAACGTCGCACCTAGAGAAGGCAAGCTCTATAAAGGTCATGTCATTACAGTTTTGCGTACAGTCTATCATCATATCTTTTATAGACATTTAATCTGCTACCAGACGTGAGACGTCCCCGCTCTTTGGCAACTCGCGACCCCGTCGATGGCGATTGATATCGGCCCTCTTCCGATACTGTTCAGCACTAATCAAATCTAGGTTGTGGGCTTTAGCCTATCTACCATTTACTTTATGGTTATTATTTTAACAATGCACTTACAGGTTTAAGAGGTATGAATCTCGGTACACCACCAGCGGTCCTAATCATAAATTCGTAACAGTCGAAGAAAGGCTCTATAACTATCACCTCAACGCCTGTCTCTACATGACCTGAAAATATGCATTTGTATGTTCAGTAATTATGCTCGTTGGTCTAGCGGTTGAAGTATGCGACTGCCAAACAAGAGGTCTCGGGTCAGGCCAAAAGTGTTGTTTAGATTTTCTGATTATATAAATACTTAAAAACAGCTCGGAGTTTGGAAGTTGGGGTCTGAATCCTCGTGCCTCGGAGAGCACGTAAAGCTGTCGTTCCTGCGCCTGCCCTCTCCCTGGTCGTATCAGTTAACCGTCCCATCGAATTATGAAAGGGAGGGAACAGAGAGTGCACCTGTGTTTGCGCACACACTTGCGCACTATAATATCTCCTGCGTATTTGAGACTGGCCGCCGTGGCCGTAATCGGCTAGGAGAACATTATCAGTTAAGTAATCGTGAAAGGACTGAATTGTTTATTCGCTAATATTTAATGTTTTACTGCCAATGTTTGAATGCCAAATGTTTGTACGATCTGAAAATATTTGTTTCGAGTTGAGGTATTTTCTATGCATAATATTTACAAAATATATATATTAGTAGTCTATGTATCAATCTAGCATTGATAGTACAAGCTCTGCTTAGTTTGAATGAAGGTCCGATTTTTATGGAGATGATCTACATAAATAACTGTCGAAATTACCCAAAATAGCACAATATAGGGCTTCATATCCACCAACGGTGACCAGGATTTCATTCAGTGGATTTATATTTCTGCATATTAATGGAGAATACAATTTCGATAGGTATTGCACTAATTTAAGATGTAATTGAAAAATTTCAAATGGTCAAATCACAATCAGTTTTACATAAAAGTGACTTCGTATTAAAAATGAGAATTTTTCGTTTTTCATAAACTCACAAATCCTCTCGTGTATTGGTGTGTCAGTGGATTTTCACTGAGAGCTATTTTTGATAGAGCCTTCCTTATATGTTCTGGTGCGTGAAAATCCGGATAACCCTGACCGAGATTTACTGCGGGTTTGGTATCCGCTACAAGTTGAATGTATTCAACCCTAAAACCAGAAATAAAAAAATAGAATAATAATATATCTGCATTGGTTTCCTCCATTTCTGCATTTAGACTCATAAGTGCACCAATATGCTTGAGTGACAGGTTAGGTTAGCTCGTTTTCTTGCATTCAGAATCACAGAAGTTTCTTTAAGCGTTTACAGGCTTCTATAAGCAGACTTTTATCCAGGAAGATTCATACCCGTTGTAAAATCACTTCCTCACACCCAAGATAACGTAGGTTGATCTTCGATGTAACACTTTAAAGAGAGACAGAAGCTGAGCGTTGAGCTGTCTGTTTAGAGCCAGCCGTCCCGTAATAACTCCTACAGCTATTTGAATATCCACACAGTTTGTTAAGGCTAAGCAGTATACAGTTTAATCCTGGGATCAGAATCATGTGTGTTGCTGTACTTCATAAGTCTGTTGCCCAGTACTCTGCACGAAGACCAATGTTATGTATCTGCATACATTACATATAATCGTGTAGATTTTCCTTTGTTTCTCAATTGAATATGAGTAAACACTCTAGTTATGATAAGAATAATTCAATATGTCCTAACGTAGTGTAGGACGTCCACAGGCCAGGTGGAGCGATGATTTGCGCAAGACGGCTGGCAGGAGCTGGATGTGAGAAGCCATAGATCGAACTAAGTGGCGTGAAATTGGAGAGGCCTATGTCCAGCAGTGGATTACGATAGGCTGATGATCAATATGTTTTATTTATTAAGATACCAACCAAACACTATTTTCGCCTAAGCGAACTGGAAACTTAAATTTATCATCGAATGTGGTCTCTTGAGTACAGTATTTATTTTTGTGAGCGACAGATACACCTTCTGCAGCACATAAGCGGCGGCTCAAAGTTGTGCACAAAGTTTTAGCAGACTTAAACATCGCAGCAGTTTAAAATTCACAACAATAAAGTAGGTAATGACAATTGAAGTCAAAATGGATTCTGTCAATTTGAGACCTAGTAAAACATACTCGTGGAGATCGTTTTTTGTTTTTGCGAAAGACGGTCCCCATTTCATGTCATCCACATTTTTTATATTTTTTATCATTAATTCCATCACGACGAAGACTTGAAGACTTGAAATACTTGACATTGGCAGAAATAGCTGATCCGGCTGATTGCCATTCATCAAAAGAAGAAGAACATACTCGCGGAGATCGTTTTTTGTTTTTGCGAAAGACGGTCCCCATTTCATGTCATCCACATTTTTTATCATTAATTCCATCACGACGAAGACTTGAAGACTTGAAATACTTGACATTGGCAGAAATAGCTGATCCGGCTGATTGCCATATCATCAAAAGAACATACTCGCGTAAATAGAATATTGTTTATAACTAAAGACGTTCTAATTATATTTATTACTAGTAGCACCCCGTGTTATCCAAGTATTTAAATATTGTTAAATTTTTCATTACTTTTAATTTTGTTTTCGTGTAATTTTTTTTTCCAAAAGAAAACTGCCCAAGTTAATTCTCATAACATCAGCCACCTGCCAGTGAAAGTCCCGTCAAAGTTAGTCTTTTCTGTTAATGTGCTCTCAATTTTCTTCTTTTGGCAATTTGTTTGCGTTTATACCCTCTCTTTACCCATTCAGAGACAAAGGAGAAGTGTATGAATGAATGAAACATTCATTCGATTTATGTTGCGTTCATTCATTCATTCGGTGGTATTCACAAACCTTGGTATGACACAAATGTTGTTGAAAATCAAGAACATACAAAATTAAAAAAACGTAATATAAATAAAAGTATATTTATTAAAACTAACAACAATATATATATAATAATAATATAATATATATGTATTTTATAAAATCAACCAAGTCAACCTTAGTCTAAAGCAAAAAATGCAGATTTTTTCTGTTCGGTTCAGCTCCAAACATTTTTTAATTCGAATATCTTCAGTGTAAACGCCATATAAATAACAAGCAGATAATCCTAAAGCACTCACTTTTAAAATATTTCGCGCCCAGCCATTTGTATTGTGTGCTATAGATGTAATTTCTCAAAGCATACAATATTGCAAGGGTTAAACAAATACTTTACCAACTTGTAACCTTTTTAATTGACCTACAAGTAACTATAGTAGGTACAAAATTGCGTGCAAAAAAAAAATTCCATTTTGGTAGGTAGTTAGTTATGAAATGCAATTGCAAAAACAGAAACATAACCCTGTTTTCGTAGGTAGATATCAAACGAAATAAACCATCATCGTAGCTGATAACAAAAAATCAGTAATGTATGTGGATGAAAGGGGATTTTCTGCGTCATGTGGAACCAAAACACAAATAAAATGTAGTAGCCTCTTGCAAGTATCTTTTGGAATAAATATATAAAAACTCATCGTATAAAACATGAGTAATTACAGTTTTGATTTATGTTTCATTTTTAACATGTGAATGTTTAAGTCTTGAAAATAAACTGGTTACAATAATATTAAGATTTTAAAACTTGGATCCCTGTCTGTTAGAGTATGTACAAAAATCATTTACAGGTAAGAATATTTGTATATTAAAGTATTAAAAGAGAATAGTTTAGCTTTTAACCCTCTTCGCCATTTATTTTCCTATATTTCACAAAGTCACCGCAATCTAAAACCTTCTAGGTCTTAAGTAGTACTCTTAGTATACTTTTTATGATTTGGATTTTTTCTCATTCCACTCCCTCATGAGTTTCTCAGTCAGTGCCAGGTTTTCGTCTTTCTGTGAATGAAGAAAACGGTTTGACTTTGAATACTAGGCAGTAGGTAAATAATTTGCTAAGGATACAAGGATAATATATGGTATAAAGTACATCTACATTTTAATACGTGAGGCAAATATTTCGTACATCTTTTTACGAAAAGAATACTAATGGAGGAGTATGAAATTAAGGACAGTACAAGTTTTTATGGAGGAAAAGTGCAGAAGCTAAAAAAATCAACAAAATAAATAAATAAACGAATTATAGTCGAATTTTAACCACTGGGCAACAAACAGTTAAATTAATAATCAGTAACCGTCATCATATACCACGCTGTCTATACGGATTGGTAAAACTAGTTAAACTCCAATAAAAAATAAAATAAATTAAACGTATTTGAAAATGATAACAATTGATAAAAGGCATAATAGGGAATATGCATGTTTTTTTTTGTTTCTTAAACTGATTATTTACATCTCTATAACAGAAAAAATATAAATAGGCTTGAAATTAGACAAACTTCTTTTCAAAGTGAATTTTAATACACTGACTAAGTTTAAGCGATTCAAAGGCCGCCATTTTGCGCGCGCTTTTGACACAGCCAATGACGTCATTGTCATTTCATGTTTGTTTACTATTCAATGTTTCTGTTACTTTTTTTTTTTTNTACTTTCTTTTTTTTTTTAATATTTAAGCTGCCAAATGACTCTGCCCTGCCTGATGGAAAGCATGAGCAGAATCCAAGAGTGGTGGTCACCATCCTCAATGCGAAAAAGAACAATGCAGCACGGTGACCCACACTATGGCGGCCTGGGGGGAAGGGGGATGGTGAGGGGGATAGGGGGCGTTGGATTGGGGTATGGGCCTCCGGTATCCTCACTCACTCGATGAAACACAGCGTAAGTACTGTTTCACACCGGTTTTCTGTGACTGTGTACTTTATACTTATTAACAGTTTTAATTGCTATAAAAATCAAACAAGCACTACTAACACATTTTGAATTTCGATGAAGTGACTAGAAAAAAAATAAATTTTAAGTAAAATATATTGTAAAGATAATAAAGAATCTAGAAAAAAATATTGGACACAAATAAAATTTTTATACATATTCCATATTGAAGACAAAGTGCAACAATTTTATTCTGTAATTAAACAAATAACAATTTTATTCTGTCTATTGACACTGACATGGACAAAGAAACACAGACTGCCAAATTTATTACCCTCCCTTTCGGCTTTCAAGTAGTCGGGTAACAAAAATATGAAATTCGTATGTGTATACGCATATATAGATTTTTAAAGATCCAGCCCGTCACTAGTTCGAACACAAACACTTACCTTAATAAAACAAAACCTCGCATAGTTCTCTCCTAAATGCTTGTGTTCTTTTGAGTAAAACGCAGAGGGCGGTATTGTGAGTACTCCGACTTCCTTCGCGAACTTCTTTGTGAAGCGGTAATCTTTGTACTGATCCAGTTCTTTCGATAAGTCGATTTTATCAGCTGGGAATATAAAAGGCAAATTTAGTTTCAATTATAAATTTAGAGCTAATCTTTCGAATTACATTGATATATTGAATATATATATTCTACTAGCTGAGTCCCGCGGTACAATAACAACAAGGGTTAATGCAGCGGTGCCAAGTAAAAAAAGACCTATGTATAAATAATAATAATAATAAATATGTTCAGACATTTTAACACACAACGCCATCTAGTTCCAAACTAAGCAGAGCTTGTACTATGGGTACTAGACAACTGATATTAATACTTATATACTTTTTTTTTGTAAATACATACATATTATACATAGAAAACACCCAAACTCCGAAACAAACATTTGCAGATCATACAAACATTTGGTCCGACTCAGGAATCGAACCCGAGACCTCTTGCACAGCAGTCGCATTCGCTACCACTACGCCACAGAGGCAGTCAAAATATATCCTATGCCCGTCTCCTGGTTATAAGCTACCTCCCCACCAATTTTCAGCCAAATCGGTTCAGCCGTTCTTGAGTAATAAATAGTGTAACTAACACGACTTTCTTTGATATATATAGACATATAAATATATAGATTGAAGCCCATTTTGTACATGGTCAGCAAATTGATATGATCCTACATGTAAATTGTATTAACTGGTGTGCAATTAACTTTATTATATTATTATAACCATCTTTTTAAACATCGATAAGTATTGAGAGATTGAAAATACTTTGTTTCAATCTTAAAATGTTCTAACTGACATTATTAAATATGTACAATACAGTGCTCTATAATCTACATCAAACGGGACCATAAGATCACAGAAAAGTGGATTAGCTACTCAAAAAGGTCGCGATCTGGCAATTTATATGAGATCAGTTCTGGCTGGATCCTCTATTGGCTGGCCAGATTATGTGACGCCGTCTTTTATTTGGGAATATCTGTTTGGGATGTGAATTAAATAAATATTTCGGTCATCTAACACACAACGCCATCTAGTCCCAAACTAAGCAGAGCTTGTATTATGGGTACTAGATAACTGATATTAATACATAAATACTTTTTTTTTGTACATAGAAAACACCCAAACTCCGAAACAAATATTTGCAGATCATACAAACATTTGGTCCGACCCAGGATTCGAACCCGAGACCTCATGGACAGCAGTCGCGTACGCTACCACTGCGCCACAACAGCTAACATCATCACATCAACAGCCTTTATGAGTCCATTGCTGGAAAAAGACCTCCGTCTAGAAAGGAAGGTTTGGTCAACAACACGCTTGGTAAATGGGTCGGTGAAGAAGATCTTCCTTCTATTTGTAATGATATTTTCCTTCTGTAATCTGCTGCATATAGGATAAATAAGAGTTGTGACACTTCCTATTCTTAATTCACCTTAACATAGACGAAAGAAACGGGCATACTGTTTTAATATATATGAATAATATAAATTAAAAAAAAAACAGTCTTCAAGAACTGGACCAAATTGAAATGAGTCCACATGGGTAGCACCAGCTTTAAAATTAAAAAAGAATCATCGAAATGGGTTAGCATGATATTGAGTGATTCTCTTTGATGCGCACATAATTAATGCAAATTGAAGATGGTTTTCTCATGGAAGACATTGTCAGAAATGGACAAGCTTTCAAATAACAAAAAAGTGTGTGTACTTATGTACACGCGTTAGAAGTTATACTCCTTTGGCGTAACAAGATAAAAAATTGATACACTAAAATTTTGACTGTAGCTAACTTCAGGGTGTGCGCGCGCTTCTAGTATAACTTCATTGAAGTATAACTTCAAAAGAATCATCAAAATCTGTTCACCCAGTCGAAAGTTCTGACAATATAAATTAATACAGTCGAATTGATAACCCCTCTTTTCTTTTGAAGTCAGTTCCAAGTCATGATTACCTAATTTAGTCCAGTCAGCAACAACGAAGTAGCCAGCTTCCGGTATGGTGGGGTTAAACCCATTCTCTGTAAGTGCTTTTATCAGAAAGTCTCTCTTAGGCAGGATTTCTCGCGCCAAAGATTGCATGTAGTAGTCGGGAGTGTCACGGCGAGCTAACTCGTATTCTAGTGCGCCAGATATCGCTTCCTTGAAAAAAAATAATAATTTAATTTAGGAATTTGTGTTTAAAGAAAAGATGTAAACTTTAAAAAGGACTATGAAGTTATAAATAAAAATACTAAATAATTAGGACTTCATAAAGTGCAGGTTATACCAACCAAGATGAGCAATAAAAACCACAAATTTACTTTTTTCTTATAATAATTATGAAAATCCATACCCACCTCTTTTAGTTAATATACCTCTAAATTAAAGCTCTCTTAACTTAAAAGCTGTGTTATTTCACATTTTAGAGGGAAGATAAAATAAAATTTTTACAGTTCTAACAAAAAACTTCCAATTTTATTTATTTCCAATCTGTTGCCACTATAGTAATATAGTGGCTATACTACTACACTATATAATAATATAGTAATTTTACCGAGGGAGAGCCACGCTTCGGTAGAATGGGCCGGCTCGACCGGAGTGATACCACGGCCTCACAGAAAACCGGTGTGAAACAGCGCTTACGCTGTGTTTCATCGAGTGAGTGAGGATACCGGAGGCCCATACGCCAATCCAACGCACCCTATCCCCCTCACCATCCCCCTTCCCCCAAGGCCCATAGTGTGGGTCACCATGCTGCATTGTTCTTTTTCGCATTGAGGATGGTGACCACCACTCTTGGATTCTGCTCATGCTTTCCATCAGGCAGGGCAGAGTCATTTTGGCAGCTTAAATATAAAAAAAAAAAAAAAATATTGCTTCATTTATATACACACACATGCACGGTACGCAACTACAGCGAGAGACGCAATCAAACAATTGTTTCATAAAACTTATCAGTAATAAAATGTCTTGTAAATTGCGATAATAATACAATCAGATAGGGATTATTTGTAATTTAATACCTATGTAATCGAAAAATAAAGGCATTATTTGTGTTTGTAACATAAGACATTACTTATTACTAGTTTTACCTTTTATGGGAATAAAGGGTTATGACGTCATTAATCATTATTTGAGTCAAGTTACAGTCTTAATCAGGTTGGTATTTTTGCACCATTTTTTAGTATGGAGATGACCGAGCAAACGGGCGCAATTCTATGGCAAGTGATTACCGCCACCCATGGACACCTGATAGTCAATAGCGATTGTCATCAGTCCGACTCTTCTGTCTAGAAGCATGCTGGCCCTTTTCTCCCGAAACAGGGGGAAGGTAATACCGCGGTTCTGGTAACATCAGTCTCTAAGTGGAAAGTAACGATAGAACTGCCTCACACCTATTACTCTGGTCGGGCCAGAACCATAACTCTTGAAGCATGGCTTGTTAGTATATATCAACATCAGCTTATCATAGTCCACTGCTGGACATCAATCAATCAATCAACAACCCATAATGTCCCATTGCTGGGCTCAGGTCTCCTCTCAGGAGAGGGTTAAGGCCATACGTCCCCATGCTGGCCAAGTGCGGGTTGGGGACTGGCAAGATTTCGTTGTGGCTACGTAATTTTGCCGTTGGATGTTTTTAAGCCGCCCAAAGGCCTCCAACTAACCTCAGAATCACGGAGACGCTCATGGTAAAAGTCACCAGCGATCACCCATCTAGGTACTGACCGCGCCGTCATTGCTTACCGTCGGTGTTTGTTTCTAATCACCGAGTGCAACTAGGCTATGAGCGTCTCTTTAGTAGGAATCTCTTTAGTAGGAATACATGTATTATATAACATTGTTAGGTTCACGAGAGATATATTAAGAAAAATGATAACTTAGTACTGCATATGTTATCGACCATCATTTCAAGCACCTCACCGTTTAGGATCCATTAAGCGAATGCCTCGATATTAAACCAACCACGATATTTATAGCCGTTGGTATTTGTTGAAAATTGCAATAATTCTAAGAATATCTGCAATACTTAAGGTAAATTAAAAAGGTAATTTTTGTTCCACTGACCTGTATCGGTGTACAACAAGTGTACACGCAGTTCTGATGTACAACCTGCAAGTTGCGCATGAGTTTTGGGTTCGTGTACGCCCATCCTATCTTCCAGCCGGTCACTGAGAATGTCTTGCCCGCTGATCCCACTGTTATTGTGCGTTCCCACATGTCCGGCAGGGTTGCTGAGAATTATTTTTTAGGATGGGATTATAGAGCATAAGGACATATGATCTTTGGACGACTTCTATAAAATACTGTTCGAATCTTAGAATGTAACGATGTTCCTGAAAAGTTCTACTTGAAATAAAACTCATTTGATTTTGATTCTGACGTGCAAATCTTTGTATGCGAGAATTTTTTTCTTTACATTTAAATAAATAAAAAATTAATATTTTCGGGCATTTTTTACACAACGTCATCTAGTCCCAAACTAAGCAGAACTTGTAACTGATATTAATACATATATACTTTTTTTTTGTAAATACATACGAAAACACCCAAACTCTGAAACAAATATTTGCAGATCATACTAATATTTGGTGCAACTCAGGAATCGAACCCGAAAACTCTAGCATAGCAGTCGCATACGCTACCACTGCGCCACCGAGGCAGTCAGTTACATTGGTTGGCAACATTTTACAAGTTTCATGTATTGTATTTTATATGAATAAGTATTCAAAAAACAGGATACCATGCTTCGTTTGGATTTAAAAGCGATGAGTAAACTATATAGATTTCTTTTGTCCCGGTTATACGCCCCATTGTATGCTAAACGTTTTGACGGGTTTCCGACCTCAACATGAAGGTAACGGTACTCGCTAATAAATACTACAGAATGTGCTGGGAAAAGTGTGTAGTATGATTAAAAATTAAAAATAACAAGAATATGACCTGTTTTATCAAAATTTATATATTAGTAGCTTTTGCGCGCGGCTCCATCCACGCGTCTGTCAGTTATCGTAGCAAAGAGTAGCCTATGTCCTTCCTAAGGAATCAAAGTATCTCCATGCCAAATTTCATTGAAATCGGTGCAGCGGTTTGGCCGCGTAAGCAGGACGCATAGCGTTACTTTCGCATCTATACTTTTTACTACGTTCATATGTATGTGCACACGGTACATATACTAAAATAACATTTTTTAAAATTTTTGTCTGTCTGTTTATTCCGGCAAATCTCTGGAACGGCTGGACCGAATTTGACGGGACTTGCACTGGCATATAGCTGATGCAATAAGGAGTAACTTATGCTACTGTTTTCAACTGGCTTAGTCGCGCGGCCATCCTCGCGGTTGTAAAGGTACAAAAAGAACCGCGGGTCTCAGCTAGTTTATAATATAAGTATGGATTTTTGTAGTATTATGTACGTTATGATCATCATTAGGTGGTATGAAACTAATCAGTAGTCGTAGCGAATCTTGGGAAGGCGCTGTCCAGGAGTGGACATCATTTAACTAAATTATAAATAATAAATAAATAAATATTTCGGACATCTAACACACAACGCCATCTAGTCCCAAACTAAGCAGAGCTTGTATTATGGGTACTAGATAACTGATATTAATACATAAATACATTTTTATTTGTAAATATATACATATTATACATAGAAAACACCCAAACTCCGAAACAAATATTTGCAGATCATACAAACATTTGGTCCGACCCAGGATTCGAACCCGAGACCTCATGGACAGCAGTCGCGTACGCTACCACTGCGCCACCGAGGCAGTCAAATTTTGATGATTGATTTAAAATACTCACCCATCCTAATATGCTTCTTAGGCTCGTAGACCATCCACTCGTACACCTCATCTGACAGGCACAGCACATTATGTTTCTTGCAGAGGTCGGCTATGAACGTCAGCTCCTCCATTGTGAACACTTTGCCCAAGGGGTTGTGTGGAGTGTTCACTATGATCATCTTTGTTTTGGAATTGAAGAGACCAGCTAACTCCTTCTCGTCTAGCACCCAGTCTGCGGAGGTGATGGTGCCTGAGGTTTTTTTCTGTTGGGGATACAATCAAAAAGCTTTAATATCAAGTAGGGCTTTTCAGGCATGCGAAACATTTTTTTTATGTGTGGAAACCGCCTCGGGCCTTCACCCCACCGGGGTTTGCGGCGGGGCGGTGTGCCACAAATCGAACCGACTATACCACATGGTGTGCCACTCTGCGCCTGAGACGGGAGAGATCCGGGAACCGCTTTCTTACGCAATCCGGACCCCTCCCAGCGCCTGCCCGCACTGAAGCGGGTTCCGTCTGATGGTAAAAACTCTCAAGGCATTCGAAACCTTACATTAAGGACTGGAAAAAGCGGAATGAAACTACATTAGGTCATTTTTATGGGTCTGCCAAAGTGACTCTTCTCTGCCTGATGGAAAGCATAAACAGAATCCAAGAGTGGTGGTCACCATACTCATTGCGAATGCAAAAATGCAGTATGACGATCCACATCATGGCGGCCTAGTGATGCTTCTGCATCATTGGGCCTCCGGTCTCGCACTCACCAATGAAACACAACAACTCGAACGCTATCATTTTAAGTTGATCTTATGCACGGCCCCGTTCTTGCTATCAGCGTGGCTCTACTTCCTCTACATTTAAAATTATTACTTATGTATGCAACAATAAGGCAAAATTTGTGATTATGAAAGAAGCTATTGTTTTTAACCTTGCAATTAAATTGTTGTTATTAAAATTTCTAGTTCGTCTTTATATTTTAACCGGTAAACCAAACGATGATTACAAAAGTAAAAGTTTCTACAGGATATGCTTTGATTGAACAAGACGGCTGGCAGGAGCTGGATGCGAGAAGCCATAGATCGAACTAAGTGGCGTGAAATTGGAGAGGCCTATGTCCAGCAGTGGACTGCGATAGGCTGATGATGATGATGATGATGCTTTGATTAAAATAATCTAAGTAGACTTGAATGTCATCCATACTATTTCTATCATGCAATATGGAAAATACGTTTTTGACTATGCCCAAAATTGGCTGCAATTTTTTATCTTAAACGATTGTTTTTTTAATATTCAGCAGATTATTAAATATTCAGCAGTGGACGGCAATACGTTAAAGTACTGCTTTTCGACAAATTTGGATCATGACCAATAAGCTTACTTTCTTACAGATATTTAAATACAATAAGGTCGACATTCGCGTAAATATACATTTCCATGGTAAGGGACTTAAAATCTGTTATTTAATTATATAGAAAATTATCTTTTGGAGTGATATGTGAGATATTTCTTGTAATTTGTTCGGAGTCATAGTTAATTCCAAAGAGCATAAATGCAATATATGATTACTACTATTTTGTCTAACATATTATCTATTTTAGTGATGATAAAGGTAAAAATTGCATAGATCTCCGACCAGTATTGACATAGCTAACTTAATATTGTACCACTACTATTAGACTACACGGTTGGCCTAGTGGTTTCAGTGGTCGCCACACCGCTTCCTACTGCGCCAAGTTTTGTGGGTTCAAATCCTACATGGGACAACACTTTGTGTGATCCATAAATTGTTGTTCTAAGTCTGGGTGTACTTTGTATCCGTTTCATGTATGTTTGTAAAGATCCCCGCGACACAGGAATTGATGTTCCTCATGCGGGAGTTGTCTTTAAAAATAAATAAATAAATAAATAAATAAATTGACATGTGAAATAACATTTTTTTCAAAAGAATTATAATATTGCAACTCCCGTTCCCGTTTTAAAATTAATAAAACAACTAACTTTTGATTTAATGGCTCTATGGTGTGACCACAATTTTGCCAATGTCATGTTTTTGAAAGACAAACTGTCAAAGGATTTTTTCGAGATCGTTTTTGTTTTTTCGAAAGACGGTCCCATTTCATGTCATCCAGATTTTTTATAATTTTTATCATTAATTTCATCAAGACGAAGACTTGAGGGCTCAAAGACTTAGAATTGAAGACGTTTGAATACTTGAAATTGGCAGAAATAGCTGATCCGGCTGGTTGCCATATCATCAAAAGAAGAAGTCAAAGGATATGTTGTAGAGCTTAAAAAAATTAATAATTGTTTAGATCTATAGATTCATATCTAAACGGAAAAAAAATCTGTTTACTTGCGATATTGTTAAGAAAGACATCAAATGGAGTTGTTCACCGAGGTAATGAAATCCTGGGTAAATGGTAACAATTACTCACTTGTTTAAGTGGAATAAATCTCGGCACACCTCCAGCGCACTTGATCATGAAGTCGTAACAATCGAAGAAAGGCTCTATCACTATCACCTCATCACCTTCATCCACGTGACCTGAAAAAAGGAATTTTAAAAGAAAAACACTATAGCACTATTTTACGTCATGCGTGTTGAGATATTAAACCTGACTTTTATCATTTTCTATACACACAGGCAAAGTAAAGGTGTAATGTTTAAAAAATTCGTTTCTATATTTTAGCAGTGACATTAATACAAGGAGATGTCTATAAAGCCAAAGATAATATTAAGTTTAATATAAACCAATATTCCCGACATCTAACACACAACGCCATCTAGTCCCAAAATAAGCAGAGCTTGTATTATGGGTACTAGACAACTGATATAAAACTTATATACTTTTTTTTCTTTTCTTTTTTGTACATACATACATATCATACATAGAAAACACCCATAATATGAGATGCTTAGTGATTCTGTGAGTTAACAACATCTACAGATTTCAGACATCCATGTTTATGCAACGCACGCAATGGAAGCTCTCAAAATTGATTAGGTGATTACCGCCGCCTATGGACACCCGCAGCACCAAAGGCATCACAAGTGCGTTGCCGGCCTTTAGGGGATAGGAGAAAGGGTTTGGGTATGGGCCTCCAGTATCCTCACTCACTCGGTGAAACACAGCGCAGGCGCTGTTTCACACCGGTTTTCTGTGAGGCCGTGGTATCACTCAAGTCGGGCCAGCCCATTCATGCCGAAGCGTGGAACTCCCACGGTTATCCATAACATTTTTATTGATCCTCTTTAAGATTTGTGTGATTTAATTATAGCCTAAAGCGTTCCTCGATAATTGGGCTTTCTAACATACAAATTATTTTTCAAATCTGAACATTACTTCCTGATATTAAAACGAACTGTTCAGCTTTACAATCTATACAAGTAAATAAAATTGGAGTGTTTGTTTGTATTATTAAAATAATCGATTTTCACAATTTTTGTCTGTCTGTCAGTTTCGGCTAATCTCTGGAACGGCTGGAACAATTTTGACGGGACTTTCATTGTGAGATAGCTGATGATATAAGGAGGAACCTAGGCTACTTTTTTTAGTGAAGCTTTTGTTGTACCACGGGACTCAGCTAGTATAGTATAGAATGTAGACATCTTTAGTATATACTAGTTACTGACGACTTTACTATTTTTAACCACAGGAAGAGAACACATAAAACTATTATTTAAATAACAAGTAACATTAAGGTATAAAGACCATATAGTTTTAATTACCCAGAATAGCGGAATACAAAGCTTCATATGCCCCAACAGTGACCAGAATCTCATTTTGTGGATCAAGATTTCTTGATATTAATGGAGAGTATAGTTTCGCTAGATTTTGTACTAATTTTGGTTGACCCTGCAAAACAAAAAATAGTTATATTAAAACTTTTCACGGTCCACTAATACACGTTCCTATAGCTTCATATAATATAATTAATTGTTTCCGTGCGAATGGTAATGTTATGTATATTAGTATGATCTCATCCAGTCAATGTATTTCTAGTTTCGAGAGTTCTATACACTGTTTTTACACATTTAATTTCGAAATATATGTCTCTTACGGGACAATTCGTTATTATTTAAACGTATTCGTGAATTTAACACCTTTCCCGTAGAAACCGAACCCATATGAGCAGGACCTATTGTTTTGAATCTGGCTGCGAAATGTTCATAAAAATATGTATTAAGAAATAGTACAAGTCATAATGTAACGCTGTTTACAGTATGTTTTTCTACATACTCTGCTTAATGTGGTTCAAACTGTATTGTATATGCTGTATATTTGAAAACACAAATCCTACCAATATATAAATACAATAACGCGAAAGTTTGTAAATATGGGTGGATGTTTGTTACTCTGTCACGTAAAAATTACGAATGGATTTTAATGAAATTTTACAATAATATAGCTTATACATCAGAATAACACATAGGCTACCATTTGCCGCGATAACCTACATATACGCAGGCGGAGTCGCGGGCAACAGCTAGTATTTATTACATCTGTGTAGTGTATGTAGGTTCGTGAGTGCCTAATATACATGAAGGTTCCATACCTGTCCCGGGCACATATGACGCGCAGATACGATAGGGGAGTCTATGGCTTCTCGGTGAAAACGCGGGAAACGTATATTAAGACGCGTGCGTGTGTGTGGGCGAGCCAGGGTGAAGAATTTAAATAAATACACCACAACGAGTATATTACAATCTGGTATTAAATTATTTTTATTTTTAAATATTTAATAAATATAATCGGGCATGGTCTGTAGTTAATATCTTAAGGAATTTGAGACTTTACTGAGTACAGTATATACTATCAAACTTGAGATTATAGCATTCCAACAAAACATCAAAGAAACGTTACTTAAATATACCAACTATGTATGTATAAGTAAGACATAATACCACTATTAAAGTATAAAGAAGCTTATCAAGAATATATGGTTTTATATAACACGGTGACATATTGAGAGCATCTTTTTATCATAAAACATACCTACTTAAAGACTACACTGTACTATGACTTAAACAAGGAAAATGAATCTTATTGCAAAGACATAAGGATAGATATTGTGTGAATATGTGTTATTTGTCTACTACTTAATATCAGTTGGCAGCAGTTCTTTAGAGATATGTATTATTATTTCAGAGATGTTTAAAATAAAATGGGTAAACACTTTCACATTACATTTATTTTAAAAAGACAGTTTTATTATCAAAATTCTGCTTCTATGAATCAAATCTAAGTAATCCAATAAAATAACAAACATCAAATCTAATAAAATATAGGGACCCTCAGTTTGATATGCATGTATTGAAAAGTGTGTTCATACCGTGGGAGAGCCACGCTTCGGCATGAATGGGCCGGCTCGACCGGAGTGATACCACGGCCTCACAGAAAACCGGTGTGAAACAGCGCTTACGCTGTGTTTCATCGAGTGAGTGAGGATACCGGAGGCCCATACCCCAATCCAACGCCCCCTATCCCCTCACCATCCCCTTTCCCCTCAGGCCCCCCTAGTGTTGGTCACCATACTTCATTTTTCTTTTTCGCATTGAGGATGGTGACCACCACTCTTGGATTCTGCTCATGCTTTCCATCAGGCAGGGCAGAGTCATTTTGGCAGCTTAAACATAAAAAAAAAAAAAAAGTGTAAGCAAATACACTGTTTCAGTTAGTTTAGATAATCATTTCATAACCAAAGACAATTTTGTCTCTTTTTTCTTATCTTGATATATTCTCTTGACAGTCAATAAGACTCTATCATATACCTTTATAAGAGCAATTATTTTATATTTAAATAATCTGAATCTGGGGAACAACTCCGAAGATTTCCATGCATTTTTGTATGCATTCATTTTTAGAAAATTTACCAAAAAACAAGTAAAGCTTGGTCATTCAAGTACTTAACGATTTAAAAATGCATATATAGACACAACATATTAAAAAAAAACTTTTAAACTTTCGCGTTTCATGATCCAATAATTATTTTCACGGGAATTAACGCGGTCACTTATTTAAAGGTATTACATAACTCTGATTAGCTGAGCCTGTGACCTAGGCCACAGGCCGCCACGGCCGTGGTCATAGGCCGACCAGTGCAACCTGGTTGAAACGTCAGGCAAATCAGAGGTATGTAATACCTTCAAATAAGTGATTACTAATTCCCGTGAAAACAATTATTATAACATATTAACATTTACATTATAATTTGTTGCATCAATAAAAGAGACTGAACATTCAGAACAAACCCCATACCATCCCGTTTGGTGAGCATATTATAGTAGGCCAAGACCTTCTCAGGAGAGCCCTATGTCCAGCACTGTAGTAGAAGTTTTAGAGTTTGTCCCCGTTTTTTCCCTATGCAAAAATCCTCGGATACCCCTCCTGGTGGCATGTCGGACTCGAACCGACTAAAACCGCACGTTGTCTCGGGTACTAGAAGCCGGGGAACCATGTGCATCCTAAAAGGAAAACCCTGGACCCTACGGTTTGTAGATGGCCCCTGTGTGGGAACCCTTATGTTTCCGTTATTGTACCCAAAACGAGAGGGTGCGCGCGCTCTGTAACGTTCGTACCGCCATCCGGACCTGCCTCTGCTAGGGTGACAGATAAGGCCATCTGCCACCCTCAGGCCAGCGCTTATAGAGGACGGAGATCACTGATTTAGAGCTTGCCCCTGACTTTTACTGTATTTAAATTTGAACACTATCGGGCGATGACGCAGAGGACTTTATTATTAAATTTAATTTCAGAGTGTAATAATATTATATTCTCATAAAAAAAAAGAAATTAATAAATGTATTTAAATATATTATATGTATTTACTAGCTGATCCACGCAACCTCATTTACGTCTCCATTAAATATTCATTGGTGCTCGGCTCTAAGAATGAAAGATTTTTTTAAATCCAACCAGTACTTCCTGAGATTAGAAAAAAGTTTTATATTGCTAGCTAGCTTTATACACTTACTGGCAGAAAAAGTGGCCCAAGTGCATAAGTGTAGCTTGTCAATAAACTAAACGTTTATTATGAGGTGTTCAAGGTTAGGGTTAAGAGGGTGTGGGACAAGTTACATGTTTAGTTTATTTAAGGGGCTCATATGAAATAACTTGTCGTTAGATTGATTCTAACTAAAAAGTTACGCCAGAACAGATTTGAACATTTATGCGAGAGGTAGGTCAAAATTGTTTTTTTTCCCATGGGTATGCAAAGTTGATTTTATTGTTTTTTTTTTATATATGCCGGGTTTATTTTTTTTTCTTTTTTTTTTTTATATTTAAGCAGCCAAAATGACTCTGCCCTGCCTGATGGAAAGCATGAGCAGAATCCAAAAGTGGTGGTCACCATCCTCAATGCGAAAAAGAACAATGCAGCATGGTGACCCACACTATGGCGGCCTGGGGGGAAGGGGGATAGGGGGCGTTGGATTGGGGTATGGGCCTCCGGTATCCTCACTCACTCGATGAAACACAGCGTAAGCGCTGTTTCACACCGGTTTTCTGTGAGGCCGTGGTATCACTCCGGTCGAGCCGGCCCATTCATGCCGAAGTGTGGCTCTCCCACGGTTGCAAATTTTGATTCCAGAAAAATTAAAAAGATGTCACTTTATACACTCAAATTGCTCAGGCGGTCTTGTTAACCTACCAAGAACGAAGGCAACGAGAGGTAGTTGTAACTCTCAACGTGCCGCGTGCCCTGCGATTTGCATTTAAGAGGAGAGGTATCGTGAGACTGGACTCTATACATGGCGACCAGATAGCGACAGAGTGATATTTACTTCTGCCCGCGATGACCGATTTGTGATACTGGAAGTGTTAATAAATCGCTTCCTTACAGCTGTTGAAATCAGGCGGCGGCTTCAATTGGCACGTGGAATCATTGTTAGTGAACGGACCATAAGAAGAAGGATGGAGGAACGTGAACGTTTACATACTCGAAGACCTGCCCAAGGGCCAAAACTTGAGAGACACCACCGAGTTACACTATTAAGATTTGCCCGTGATCACTTGAATTGGACTTTAGACCAATGCAGCAAAGTCTTGTTCACTGATGAGAGCAGAGTAGCCTTAAGAGCACGAGATGGTCGTGAGACAGACGACGTGGAATGTTTCCTTCCCTGCACGATATGCCAAACAGTAAGTTAGCTTGTCAGCGTCAATCAGCGCCTAATAGCAGTGACGCATATCGAAGAAATCCTCCAAGATCATGTTGCCCTTTGTGGATTTTATTGGCCGAGAAGATTTTTTACTCATGCAGAATAATACGAGACCTCATACTGCTGGCATATTAGAGCCGTACTTAGCTGATGTCGGTATTCAGAAAATGATGTGGCCAACTCGCAGCCCAGACATGAATGCTATAGAACATGTCTGGGACATGCTTAAAAGACAGGTTCGATCAGTGCCCTGCGGTTCAAAACGAGGACATACGACCCACGGTAGTTTTTTAGCAGTGAAAAGTGGGTTAAATTGGACTAAATTAAGTCTGCCCCAGTCTGAGATCTTTTTTAAGGAGGTCTCAACTTCAGACCCAAGTTTGTTTCGACTCTGAATAACGTTTTCCCGAGAAATATTGGCGCGGCCGGTGTAAAGGGCATCGCCGGTGTTGTCATCCGCATTCCACGATGTCAGGGCTACGCCAGAAGAGTAGGAGAGCCAAAAAAGACGCGTTAAGACCGGTGCCAACTCGGGAGCGCGCAACTTCCACACAATAGGGAGATTCCATCAGGGCCACTCGACTTATGGATGGCCAAGGATAAAAGTGCCAAACGCACTGAGCGTTGGCGAAACTTGGTATCCAGCATACGGCTCTCGCACAGCGGTATGATAGGCGGCTCCTGTTCCCCGTCATACAAGGTCGAGTTGGACGCTTCCAGGCCATTGATTTGAACTAACATAAACTGAGAAAAGAGTAGTAGATATGTGGATAGGTATGGAAAAATATTGAGCAGTTTTATAGTACTAGTAGATTTTTAAAATAGGATCAGGAGTATTCAATAATTTGGTGGGTCACCTGGTAGTAAGTAATTATCATCGCCTAGGAGGCGTGCAACTCAAGGATTGCCAGCTCTACACGTTTGGAGACTCCTACCAGCTCAGGGCATGGTACCTGTCACTCCAAATTCAAGACTGGCCATTCCCAGATCTTGAAGGACCTGGAGGGAAAGCTGTACTCCTTTTTAGAATGATGGTATTTTGAACCTGTACTGCCACTGCGTCAGCCCAATCTTGATAAGCCTCTTGCTTCCTGCGAGAGGCCTTTCAAGTGAAGTTGAAATGGTATTCTATGTACAAGAGAAGTGTGTGAGAGCATCAACAAATGTATTCAAGGCTCAACCCATCAAATGTTTTAAAACTAAACTAACCAAATAGCTTCTTGAAAAATGTTTTTATAATTTAAATGATTACATGACAGACAAGAAATGAAATCATAGTGACATTATTTTAAAGAAAATTATAAAATTATTTTATTTAATCTATTGAGATCTCTAAATTAGACAGACATTTAATGTATTGCATGCCATTAATATAATTAATGACATTGCTAGTTGCACATCATTGTTACAGTAGAATGTACTCGACCTATAAAGAATTATTTATTATGTACACAAAAACTTCTAGTGCCAAGCTAAGCATATCTTGTATTATGGGTACTAGACAATATATATCTACTTTTTTTTGTAAATACTTATATATCACACAAAGAAAATGCTCGCACTTTATAGAATTTACAAACATTTTTCCACTGAGCCTTCTTCCCAAAGTTGGGTTGGTTAGCATTTAAAATACTTACTTACTATGTTAATAAAAAAAACATAAATGAACTTATTTTGTGTTTATACTCACAAATCCTCTTGTGTATTGGTTGGCCAATGGATTTTCACTGAGCGCTGTATTTGATAGCGCCTTTAAAACATGTTCAGGTGCATGATAGTCAGGGAAACCCTGACCAAGGTTAACTGCAGGTTTGTATTCTGCAGCCAGTTGGATGTATTCAACCCTGACATAAAATTAAATGAATAGGTCAATACAAGGAGATCTTCATGTAAACAGCAATTAATAATGAAAACTAGAGAAACACCTGACTATTGCAATATTGTAGAAAAAAGTATTGGAGCAATCAGTATTACAAGTAGTGCTATTCTAATTGGCCTAACACTTATTGCTTAAATAGACTGACATATTTCTAACAAATGAGAAAGTAATAGTAATTTATAA
This sequence comes from Hyphantria cunea, assembly GCA_003709505.1. Lineage (NCBI taxonomy): Eukaryota > Metazoa > Arthropoda > Insecta > Lepidoptera > Erebidae > Hyphantria > Hyphantria cunea. The sequence continues at coordinate 721,427 of PKRV01000785.1, forward strand.
TCTTAATTATTAACTTATCACTATCGACTGCTGAAAAAGGTTTGTTTTCAAACGAAATATAAAGACACTGATATTATTTAATTCTATGTCACTCACCACACACTTTTTTCACCGGCTCCGTAGCGAGCAGGCAATTTAAATTTATCAGCCATGGCTGCACATGTACTAAAGGTTTTTTGTAATTGGGTTACACAAATACTATCCACAGCACTCACGTGTCGATTTAAAGTAATGCACAACGTTTGTCCCCACCTAAACATCGTAATTATAAGATTTAGACACACGACAGCTCAGCGAAACTTATTATCAAAGTCACAAGTCATCGGTATGTCTTCTCTGATTGAAAGCGATGATGTTGATAATTAGGTAACCAAAATAGTGCGTAATACTCACAAATTAATACGTAACTAGCTGATACTACTAATAATCAAAACTCGATTCTAGTTTTAGAATAAATATGACATTACTCGGTGAATGTGATTATACGACCAATCAAATTGTTATCAGGATTTGTATAAGGCTCTCAAATTTAATAGGTACTTTATTTGTGCATTTTATTGCCTTACTGGAACTTTATAATTTTGTAGCGTTAAAATAAAACATTGTTAATATTTTCACTTACAAATGTCAACACTAGTCAACAGTTCAACACAGTTTTACAGTCCTTTGAGAGATGTCATTGTTATTGTCATTTAGCTCGGTAAAGTGTTGTGCCGAGTCGGTTTTTAGAGTTTGACTTTCACATAAGATTTCATGTCATCCACATTTTTTATATATCATCATCATCATCATCATCAGCCTATCGCAGTCCACTGCTGGACATAGGCCTCTCCAATTTCACGCCACTTAGTTCGATCTATGGCTTCTCGCATCCAGCTCCTGCCAGCCGTCTTGCGCAAATCATCGCTCCACCTGGCTTGTGGACGTCCTACACTACGTTTGCCGAGACGCGGTCTCCACTCAAGAACTCGTTTACCCCAACGGTTATCGGTTCTTCGGCAAATGTGGCCAGCCCACTGCCACTTCAGCTTGCTAATCCTGTGGGCTACGTCGATGACCCTGGTTCTTTGTCGGATCACCTCGTTTCTAATGCGATCCCTTAGAGAAACGCCGAGCATATACCTCTCCATTGCACGCTGAGCGACTTTAAACTTATGGACCAGTCGAACCGTAAGTGTCCACGTTTCGGCTCCGTAAGTCATTACGGGTAGGACGCACGCATTGAAGACTTTCGTCTTTAGGCACTGTGGGATCGATGATGAGAAGACCCGACGAAGTTTCCCAAACGCTGCCCAACCCAGCTGGATTCTTCTGTTCACCTCGTCCTCAAAGCTGTTTCTACCTAACTGCAAAGCCTGCCCGAGGTATACATTTTTTATATATTTTATCATTAATTCCATCACGACGAAGACTTGAAGACTCGAAGACTTAGAATTGAAGACTTGAAATACTTGACATTGGCAGAAATAGCTGATCCGGCTGATTGCCATATCATCAAAAGAAGAAGAAGAGTCGGTTTTAATTAAATTCGTGGATTCATTTTCTATTTTCTTTCTTTAAGGAATAAATAAACTGTTATTCCTTCTTCTGCAAGTTTCGACTATATCCTTATATCCTCATCAAGTGGTTTCAGACAAAGATTGCCATTTCAGCACTGTTTTTAGTCTAATTTTATGTTTATTAAATATTATTATTAACATAGCCATTCAAATACAATGCATTATGTTTTAAAATCAATTGGTAAATGACAATGACATTTCTAGGATTTGGGATTAATTAAAAGACCTTGTTAATATTTTTAATTTGATTTTTACTTTATTTTATAGTGCATAACATTTTTTTTCCTTTTCTTGCTATCTGTAGGCTTACTTTGAGAAAAGGAACGGAAGTGTCTAACAGGAAACTGGCGAACATCACGCTACCGCGTGCTTTCCCGTACCGAAAGGTGTAAGACTTTGTCAGATGCTTTAATTATATTTTCTGATATTTGTATCATTTCATTGATTGATAGGAATTGTTAGAAATAAAAAATAGGTCAGGAATAGTAATTAATTTATTTTTCTCTAAAATCTGTTAGCACATATTTTAACCAAGATCAATAGATATTAAGTAGTACTCCTAGTACTTTTTATAATTTAGATTTCTTTGCATTCCACTCCTTCATAAGTTTTTCAGTTAGTGCAAGGTTTTCATCCTTCTGCAAATAAAGATAAAAAATTAGTTAAATTTTATAAATCTAATAAAATGCAAGTGACAGTAGTAAAGACTGCATGAAAAACATGCATAATGTTAGGCTTCTTTAACATTAATATAAGACGGTAACTATGTCGATAAAATATACAAACTAATTCGCCAAATTGCCTCGGCACAGTGGTAGCGTATGCGACTGCTGTGCCTGAGGTTTCAGGTTCGATTCCTGAGTGGGACCATATGTTTGTATTACCTATAAATATTTGATTCGGAGTTTGGCTGTTTTTTATGTATAATATGTATGTATTTCCAAAAATAAGTATATATGTATTAATATCAGTTGTCTATGACCCATAGTACAAGCGCTGCTCAGTTTGGGACTAGATGGCATTGCGTGTTAAAATGTCCGAAAATATTTATTATTATTTATTTAATAATTTAATTTTGATAAATTTAATGTAAAAATATGTTAAGTACCTTAAGGAAAATGAAAAACGGTCCAGAATCACTAATGAGTCTGGCTCGAGTATGATTAAACATCCGAACACTTACCATGATTGATTAAATATTCATGATCGAAAAATCTCCTCTAAAAGGTTGGTTTGATCATAAGCTCTTACCTTAATAAAACAAAACCTGGCAAAGTTCTCTCCTAGGTGTTTGTGTTCTTTGGAGTAAAATGCAGCCGGTGGAATGGCAAGTACACCGACCTCTTTCGCAAATTTCTTCGTGAAGCGATAGTCTTTGTACTGGTCTTGTTCATTGGATAAGTCGATCTTATTAGCTGGAAACATTAAAAGGGCAAATTTAGGTGCAAATGCATATTTAAGATGTATGATTTGTGATGTTTATAACGCATTGTCATATTTTCAAAAATAGCTATGATTAAGTAGTTACTTCTTGGTGATCCCATCGGATTGTGAGAGTGAAGGAACATAGAATGCACCTGCTTGCGATATATTGGTGCAAATTTACGGCATAGTTGGCTGGTCTCCGTTGAGACTTGCCACCGTGACCAACATCGGCAAAACCAAAACCTCTGGCGATTACTCATAAGGTGGTTTAAACAATCATCACATTAATCTCACTGTCATTTTCCCAATTGTACTAGAAGTTTTGATGCATTCTTTTATGATCAATCTTAAATTGAAGCATTCACACAAATTTTGGATATAAAGTTTTGTCTTAAGATGCAAAATAACGAAGTAAATAAGGAAAAAGAATAAGGCGAAAAAAATATGTTAAGCAAGCATTGATAGTTTGGTCAAATAATTGAAGTGGGAAAACGTCCTTCAAGATTTTTTTGATTTTATTTGCTATTTGTTTTTGCAATGGCCTAAGATGGATTTGAAAATATACAATACTGGATATAAAGATGTCATAATTACCTAATTTAGTCCAGTCAGCAACAACGAAGTAGCCAGCTTCAGGGATGGTGGGATTAAACCCATTCTCTGTAAGTGCTTTTACCAAAAAATCTCTCTTTGGTCGGAGTTCTCGTGCTAAAGAGTGCATATAGTAGTCGGGAGTATCACGACGAGATAACTCGTATTCTAATGCTTCAGATATTGCTTCCTAGAAACACATTGTATAATTACAAAAAACCTGTACCCTCAAAAAATCTCTAAAATGCTGAGAGTATACAAACATTCAAGATTTTGTTTTAAGATAATGTGTAATGCAAATATATGATTCGTGATTTTTGAGTCAATCATCCTCAGCAAACCTTAAACCCTCACTTCTAATTCTTGAGGAGAGTGTAACAGCGATTACAATGGCCACACACTTGGGGCAGTTAAGTTGGAATTGTAGGTATCCAGGGGTGATGATAATCATTTACTATAGGGACTTATTACCCCTGCGTCTGTATATTTGCACCCATTTCATAAAAGATATAGGGTGACTATGAAGTTGTAAATGTTCCACTGACCTGTATCGGTGTACAACAAGTGTACACACAGTTTTGGTGTATAACTTGTAAGTTGCGCATGAGAGCTGGATTAGCGTACGCCCATCCTATTTTCCAGCCGGTTACTGAGAATGTCTTTCCCGCTGAGCCTACTGTTATTGTGCGTTCCCACATGCCCGGTAAAGTGACTGTGGATTAATTTTCATGTTAGGATAATAAGCATAACAAGCATTTATGTCGTGTTTCGTTGATTAATGCATAACTAATGATGCAAAAGCATCTCAATTGGCCGCCATAATGTGGATCAACATGCTAGATTATTGCACGGTCTTGGATTCTGCTCATGCTTTCTATGGAGCAAAGTAAATACACTTTGGTAGGCCCATATATAAAATAAAGAAAATTCAAAATCATTTATTCAATTAAGACACTAAGTGAAATTTATGAACGTTAAATTGAAGCTACAGATAAAAATCATGGATCGACACAAACCGACGCCAGATGTACCGTATTATCAAGGTGAATTAGGTGAAAACACCAAAATTCACTGCCTGCCTGTGTCGATCCATAAGTTCCAGTTTCCAAAATGCGTAGGGTCTTATGAGAAGAATACTGGCAAAGAAACTCATGGCCAATCTTTTTAAAAGATCAATTTTTTTTATGATATAAGGGGCATACTAGCAGACATATCGCCTGATGGTAAGCGATTACTGCCGCCCATGGATACCCGTAACACCAGAGGTGTCACAAGTGTGTTGGCGGCTTTTGGGGGATGGGGAGGGGGATAGGAGGGGAGGAGGATAGGGTGGAGGGATTGGGGTATGGGGCTCCGGTATCCTCACTCACTCGATGAAACACAGCGTAAGCGCTGCTTCACACCGGTTTTCTGTGAGGCCGTGGTAACTCGGATTGAGCCGGCCCATTCATGGTTTATGTTTACACAATTAGTGGTTCTGGAAATCTAATCAACAAGGTACTCACCCATCCTGATATGCTTCTTAGGCTCGTAGACCATCCACTCGTACACCTCATCGGACAGGCACAGCACATTATGTTTCTTGCAGAGGTCGGCTATGAACGTCAGCTCCTCCATTGTGAACACTTTGCCCAAGGGGTTATGTGGGGTGTTCACTATGATCATCTTTGTTTTGGAATTGAAGAGACCAGCTAACTCCTTCTCGTCTAGCACCCAGTCTGCGGAGGTGATGGTGCCTGAGGTTTTTTTCTGTTGGGGAAACCAATTTCAATATTACTAGATTCATTATTAGTGTGTAATTTTGGTATCAATATTTTTTCTTGTATGCTTTGTCTGAAGGCACGCATGTTGAAATTTTGCTTAGAGCAAGGTGACTAAGGTGCTGTCTCAGAGGTTTTTTGTGAAAATACCACGTATTTCTAGTTTCTGTGTCTCCAAGAAGCCGGAGAGACGAAGAAATTTTTGACGTCCACAGAAAGCCGTGTATATAAACAGTAATTTATATAAACGGCTAAAATACTCGTAAGTAATAAAGACTCACTTGTTTAAGTGGAATAAATCTCGGCACACCTCCAGCGCACTTGATCATGAAGTCGTAACAGTCGAAGAAAGGCTCTATCACTATCACCTCATCACCTACTTCCACATGACCTAAAACGAATGATATTTGGTTAAAGATCGAGTTTGATAAATAAGGTAATTAATATTTTTTGCGAAAAAAAAATTAATTACCCAGGATCGCCGAATACAAGGCTTCATAGGCGCCAGCAGTGACCAGAATCTCATTTTGTGGATCAAGATTTCTTGATATTAACGGAGAGTACAGTTTAGCCAGATTTTGTACTAATTTTGGATGACCCTGTAAAATGAAAAAGAAAATGAAACAAGAACATTATTCTTCTAATAATAATACATACATCCTTCATCGGTCCTTGAGGTCTCGGCTTCGAATCCTGTGTCGGACCAAATATTTGTATGATCTGCAAATATTTTTTTCGGAGTTTGAGTGTCTTCTATGTATAATATAGTATTTACAAAACTAGTATTTATGTATTCATATCAGTTGTCTAGTACCCATAATACAAGCTCTGCTTAGTTTGGGACTAGATGGCGTTATGTGTTGGAGGGCCGAAATATTTATTATTATTATTTTAATTTTATAATAAATGATTTCCTTGTTATTTACAATTGGTCATGATTAAGATAGCGTATTTTCGTAACGGATTAAGAATAGGAAGTGTCTCCACCCGTAATTGTCCCGTGGGTGACGTAAGATCTAACAAGTACTTAACCGTCTAGTCAAAACCTAAAAGAAACCTATGTCTAGCAGTAGACTAATGAAGCCTGTTGATAAACGTATTTCTATTTTTATATAATTTTAATACACATACGTGAACTTTATAGGATTATTTATATCCTGTTAGAGTTCAAAGACATTTATTCATAGAGAAGTATTTTGTGGAAATAAATGTTATATACAAAGGCCCACGGACTATTTCAGCTCATAAAACAATTCAATTTATAAGGACACGTAACTGGGTTTATCAGAGAAGGGATTCGGAACAATTGCCAGTGTATCTGTAGACCACATTTGCATATTTTACTGAGAAATGTACTGGTTTTTCAGACGAAGAGGCACGACAATACCCATTAAAATAATGGCTGACTGGTAAAGAATCGTTTAAGCATCAAGTGCTACGTTCCGAGCGCATTAAGTAAGCAACTAAGTATCTGCAGGTTTAGATAAAAAATTACCATTGATCGTCAATAGTCCTTTTCAGAATAATTTACGTTTGTTTCATGTATAGCACGACAAGAAAGAAGCTAAAAATTGATTTGAAAGTATCTAGAGTACAATTCATCTAAAATAAGTATTTAACTATGAAGTACGATATATTATTGTTTCATTAGTTAGAAAATGCGTAATTCACATTATAGGAGCCTCTCATTTATTAAATTCAGGACAAATATATTTTAAATATAAAAATATGGGAGGGACCCTCGAACACACCGAGTTATGATATTCGGGAAGTATCTCCGAAGATATTTGGAGTAAAAATGAAGTAAAAAATATTAGAATAATGTAAAACTGTACACTAATGATGGTCGTTCGCTGCAGCCCTTGAAACAGAGCTCCCATCTTATATTTATTTATTTAAGGATCTCACAAAGAGCAATACACAAAATCAAAACAAAAATTAATTAACAGAATAACAAGTTGTATGCTTGCTCACTTATAGGAGACCACATCATGCGCAAAAAAGTTCACACAAATATAAAAATAGGATAGCAATTAAGTTTAAAAATAATAAAAGTATAAATGGGTTACATAATGTTATTATTATCCCTCCATTGAAACTCTTACAAACATTTTTATAAACTTAAAAAGAAACTGACTAGCCCTTTAAGTTGGTCAATACTTGTATTGACGTAAATCAGACAATACCAAATTAACAGGACATATGTCTTGACATATGTCTGTTAATTTGGTTTTACGCCTGATGTCTTTGTTTGTAACTTTATCTCTTAATTTCAGACCTACCATAAACATATTAAATGCATTCAAATTCAAAGTGCAATGTCGCTTTCGAACTATTTTTTTATTTCGCGTCAATTCTCTTTCTACAACCGCTAACGTCTCTATTCACTTGTATTATCGATTAGTATTTTGTTATGGCCATGTGACCTAGACCATGTATTTATTAGTTTTCTATAGGATAAGATAAGATACATCTTGGCTAGTGAGACAGAAATAGCCGACATAGTAATATGGGTTTCTGAAAATCTCTAATTGGAATTCTGCTTTTTTTAAATATATTTTTTTTACAATTTACGTCATATTAACAAAATATTAAACTTTGACTTGAGTAAAAATAATACCATCATTAACCTCCAATGATCCATAACTGTCAAGAACATATTGTTTTACATAATATTATTATGGAGCAAGATTAAAGGCTACATTTTTTCGAAAAAGTACTTTGGAACACGTAATAACATTTTTACCAAAAAATGTGAATAGATTTTGTTTCATTTTCTTTAGTTGAGTTCATAAACTCCACTAAAGAAAATGAATCTAATTAACGGGACATAGCGATAGATTTCGTATAAATAAGTTTGATTGATTTGAAGTAACTTTAATGAAGAGAAGAACTTTAATAACCCTGCACATATCATTATGATCGCATTTACTATGGACAGCCCTCAGAGGCATTTCCGCCATCCTCCTACGCGACAGCAGTTTCATCTCCATCAGATAGATCGTTGGCAGTCCACAACTGTGCGCTTTTCTATAAACTATCTGCCTCGCACAACAAGACTGTGGAATGAACTGTCGCTTGCGGTATTTCTTACCCGATACGACCTTTAAACCCTCAAGAAAAGAGGGCACTGCTACTTAAGAGGCTGATAACGCAGTTGTGACATCTCTGATGTTGTGAGTGTCCATGGGCAGCGGTAATTGCTTACCATTAGGCGATACGTCAGTTCATTTGCCCCCTATCCTATATAAAAAACACAAATTTTTGCATCACCAAGTAGTTAGGGATCTCAATTACTAAGCCATTGGAAACCAAACGTAGAATAAACAATTAAGTAATAAGCACGATCGATTCTTCGGCTTGTGTTTGTTTGTAATTTTTAAGTATTTATAATGTATGTGTACACAAAATGTACCCACTAATATGTTTATCAGTAATGCTTATCAAAGTCCGTTTAATATGGGATCAAACGGTTGTGTATGAATGTCTGAAGTTATTGTTACATTTGAACAGGTATTTGTAGCCAGAAATATTTAAAAATAAACTCACAAATCCCCTTGTGTACTGGTTGGCCAATGGATTTTCACCGAGGGCTACTCTTGACAGTGCTTTTAAAACATGTTCAGGTGCATGGTAGTCGGGGAAACCCTGACCGAGATTTACTGCGGGCTTGTATTCTGCAGCTAGTTGGATATATTCAACCCTAAAAATATGATAAAATGGATTAATAATATGGAATCTTGACACCATTAGTTAGGTTATAGGTGTCGCTACAGCTGACTCAGGGAGAAAACTTTCATGGGCAGCGGTAGTCAATTTCAATCAGGAGGACTAACTGAAGACCGTCTTAATAGGGGATCGCAACATGGAGTTAGTTACGTAATAAATAGGGGACCGTCTGAGATATGCTTCTGTAGGGATAACAATCAGTCCAAATCATTATCCACAAACCGGCTCTATAGATATTATTCTACGTTCCCCAGCACATGGTGTGTCTACTGTGTGTTGGGGGATGGTGTATCCGCTCTCGTACCTTTCTGGCGCATCTTCCAACATCATCTTTTCGGCAAACGAGATAATGGAAAGAGACTCACTCCAACTTTCTATCATCGTCACAACCATGGTTATCCAGACCAAAAGACTAGGTAATCGTATCGGTGTGACGTAAATTAGAGTCCAGAGTTCAAAAAATTCACAACTGTCTTCACAGTAGTAGTAATCACATGTCCACTGCCTATACTACTATAATGGTTAAAACAAATAACATCCGACATTATTAATATAAACTACATTGACTTTTAAATACAGTCTTTAAAAATAACACAAGTTACCTACCACACACTTTTTTCACCATCTCCGTAGCGGACAGGCAATTTAAATTTATCGGCCATTGCAATGCTTGTGTTAAAGTTTTTCTGTAGTTGGTTATCACAAATGCTATTCAGAGCACTGATGTGACGATTTATAGAAGTGCACAACGTTTGTCTCCACCTAAACATTGTAATTATATTATATAGTGAATCAAGACATCGTGTAACTTATTATCACAGTCAAAAGTCAAAAGGTCATCGGTTTGCCTACTCAGATTAATGCGTCAATGTTGGTAATTAGGTAAGATAAATAGAGCACGTAATTTTGACAAAATAATACGTAATTGGCTAAAATTAATAAAAAAATAGTTCGAAAGCGACATTGCACTTTGAATTTGAATGCATTTAATATGTTTATGGTAGGTCTGAAATTAAGAGATAAAGTTACAAACAAAGACATCAGGCGTAAAACCAAATTAACAGACATATGTCAAGACATATGTCCTGTTAATTTGGTATTGTCTGATTTACGTCAATACAAGTATTGACCAACTTAAATAGCGGTGGGCAGGTCATATGCTCCGCTGCAAGAAGCAAAAGTGGAGTAAACTGGTGAAAGAATGGTACCCAAAGGATGGTACTAGGAGCCGAGGTCGTAAGGTGAGAAGATGGGAGGATGACCTTAAAATAACATTAGGACCACTATGGATAAGAGTAGATAGAAAACAATGGAGAGAGATGGAGGAGGCCTTTGTCATAAGGCATACCGAAATAAGGAATATTTTTTAACATAAGTGTAGCTTTAGTATTAGAAAAGTTTAATATTCTTATACAATCATTTTCATACAGTTTTTTATATTGTAATTTCATTAAAGACTGTGTATTATAAAAATGTAAATAATGGAAATAAAGGCTTTATTTATTTATTTAATATGTCTATGGCATGTAATGTTTTTAGTTAGTTTCTGCACACATAAGAATATCGACTGCACAGTTCGCCTAGTGGTTTTAGTGGTCGCCACACCGCACTGCGCCAAGTGTTGTGGGTTCAAATCCTACATGGGACAATCCTTTATGTGATCCATAAATTGTTGGTCTAAGTCTGGGTGTACTTTGCGTCCATTTCACGTATGTTTGTAAAGTCCCTGTGACACAGGATGTATATTCTTGATGCTGGAGTTGTCTTTTTTAATTAAAAAAAGAATATCTTCTTGGGTTAGGTTGTATCGTCGTCCAAATTCTGGTGCACCTGTAGAGAGCAAATGAGCAAACGGGACAGGGAGGGTTAAATCTAATTTAAACTGGCAAATAGTGCGCTGACCCGTGTGCCGATACTTTATCGTTCGTTGCTCCTTAAAAAGCGCATCATCAATAGCGCATCACACCGAGGATTTAATCAATTAGTTTACCTACGGAGTGTTTCCGACTTATATGAAATCATCTACTGCTTGCGAATGCAACTCATCCCACAATTAGCTGGCTGGTCTAGTCCGATGGATAATGGTGTACCTACCATTACAATAATAATGACATGAATGCTCTGTTCCTTATTTTGTATGGTAAAGCTCGCAGAAGCAAGCGGGTAACAATATCTGTAAAATATTCTGTTTAATAGTTAATTGCTACATTAATAATTGTAGCTGTATTAAGATTACCGGCTAGACGTTTGCCGATATCAGATACCCCTTATAAAGTAATTTCAACCATAACATAATGTGTGTAGGATTCTAAATAGATCGAGAAATATAGAAAATGAAAATATGAAATGGAACTAAAATTCTCGGTTCATTGCATTATTCGTTATAAGTATCGGAAAAGGTTTTCATTTTGCTGAGTTTATTGCTCCGAGCGGAATGGTCGGACATGATGTGTTTAAGCGTAAGTATTAGAAGTAGGAGCTTATGTATTTATCAGAAATGGGTATAAGTTATAGTTTGTGAGTTAAACGACGAGGCAGACCCCGTAAAAGATGGCGCGACGATCTTAACGCCTTGCATAGAGAGAAGTGGCTTGTTGCAGGGGACAGGTGAGGCCACCTATCACCCTAGCAGAAGCAGGCCAGGGTGGCGGCGCGAGCCCAAAAAAGTGCTCGCACCCTTTTCTGTTTAGAATAGGAACGCGAGGGATCCTACACAGAAGGGGGCCACCTACAAACAGTGGGTGGCCCAAGGTACGTCGGTGTTGCAGGGGTTTCCTACCGAGAGTACACCTGGTTCCCCGGCTTCTAGTACCCGAGATGGTGTGTGGTTTTTAGTCGGTTCGAGTCCAACATAACCACCACTCGGTGGTATAAGAGGGGAAGCCCGCACAAAAAAAAAATGGGAGGCTTTTGTCCAGCAATGGGACATAATAGGCTCTTGAAAAAAAGGTATAAGTTACGCAATGAATATGACACAAGATCGACTACATTAAAGTCATTTGGGATTAGAAAAGTCACATATTATGACATATGAGGCAATGAGACAAAACGTTAGTTGAAAATTATACATCCAAACTATAATATAATAAATTCAAAAGTAAATTTGACTGTCTGTTATGCATTCACGGCTAAACCGCTGTAACGATTTCAATGAAGTTTTTATAAAAATACTTTGATTCTTGAGGAAGGACAGAGTATTTTTTAACTTGTTAACCAAATACACGTGGTCAGAGCCGTTGGCAAAACTTACTTTTTTATGTATACTAAAATGTTATTGTTGGCTTGACTTGTGTACGCTTCAAAATTTCGAAAATTTATGCACCGATTGAGCTTTGATATTGACAAGATTGAAAACACGCTTCAGAGATAATCTTTATCTATTTTTTGCAACAAGAATGTACCATAACGAAGTGGGGCAAGGTTCACCAAATTTTGTATAACAATCTTTTAAACATAAACCGTCTACCTAAATATTTATCATGGGTGAAAAGTCATGTTGTAAAAACACCGTGATTAAAATATACATAAAATTCTTATGGATTTCATCATATAACATTCAAAAACTCCTACTGATTAATAATATTAAGATAGATAGTTTTTTGAGACAGTTCGAGATTCATTAAACGTTGATAAGCAGTTGAAAAGATGTCCACTAACTTTTAGTATACCTAACCAGAGCATAGCTGGGAAAAAATGGTATACAATGTATGTATATGCTGCGTGATAACATACGGTATACGGTTCTGTATACCTAAGTATAACACCCATTTTCATTTGCGCAATATCAACTGCCGAGAGAAGAGGTAATAGGCTTGCCTCCTTATATTTGTCAACTTATATTTGGTTGCTTTAAAGGTACAACAAAAACTGCTAGTAGCACCGATGGGCTCAACTACTTCTATAAAAAATTAGCCGAAGTTACTCTTCATATTATCAGCTATAATATGAGTGGTAATCCCGTCAAAATCGATCTAGCCATTCCAGACAGATTAGCCGGAATAAATAGGGAGACAGATAGACACACAAACATTTTAAAAATTGACATTTTGATGTAAGTACTGTAATACTTGCATATGTATTTATTGAAAAGCTGATAATTTTAATACGGATTCAATTGTACGGAAAGCTAAAGGTTTTTTCCTTTTACAATTAAGAACGATATTTAAAAGCAAATATTGTGGGGTGTCGTCTAATGTGGGGCACTGTTCCGCCTCTTAGTGTTTATAACATTGAGTGGTGTGAATGTCAATCAATCGGTCAAACGTAGGGTACGACACGAGGCCTGTTCCAAAAGAGTTTTACATTTTTGAGTTCAAAAAACACAGAATTTATGGAAACAAATTTTTAAGATGTCATCTTTGAATAGTAACGGCAGAACCGTGGGTAGTAAAAAATAATGAAGTCAATCTTCTTAAAGCTACTTAGAAAATTTTCATTATCGTAAACCTCCTTAGGCTGCTTCTGAAAAGCGCTGACTACAGATTCTATCTAGCATATTTCACGAATACGTTCTTATCTTTAAATAAAAGAGGCTATTTTTCATCACTGCTAAAATTATATAAACTTTGTTATCTAATATTCGTAACTTTTAATACATACATACGATTTCCTGATTTATAAAAAATGATAAGGCAGTCGTGAGGATAGGGAACAGAAGTGAAAACTTAAAACTATAAACAAACTGTTATTATTTTTTCTTAATTAAAATTATTAAGCCATGGATCGAACTAAGTGGCGTGCAATTGGAGAGGAATATGTCCAGCCGTGGACTGCGATAGGCTGATGATGATGAAGATGATGAAGCAAAAGCTTTGAATTAATTTTACGAGAATCATGAGAATGGAGAAGTATGAATTAGCACTGTTAAAGAAGTGCAGAAAGCTAAAAGAAACAAACAAAAAATATTAAGTGAATTATGGTCGTGTTTCGATCACCGGGCAACCACTGGGTAAGATTACTTGTAAGATATAAAAAAAAAAATTGTTGACCTGTGTTATATACACTAACTGGGCGCACCAGTAGATTTTTATACGGAATAAGGGGCAATCGAGCAAACGTATCGCCTGATGGTAAGAGATTGCCGCGGCCCATGGACACACTCAACACCAGAGGCGTTACAAGTGCGTTGCTGGTGTTTGGGGGATGAGGAGGGGGAGGAGTTGAGGATGGGCCTCCGGTATCCTCACTCACTCGGTGAAACATAGCGCAAGCACTATTTCACACCGGTTATCTGTGAGGCCGTGGTATCACTCCGCTCGAGCCGGCCCATGCGTGTCGAAGCATGGCTCTCCTACTATTTATGTTTCATCAATCATCATCAACAACCCATAATGTCCCACTGCTGGGCTCGGGTCTCCTCTCAGGAAAGGGTTAAGGCCATATGTCCCCACACTGGCCAAGTGCGGGTTGAGGACTGACAAGAATACGTTGTAGCTACGTATCCGTTGGATGTTTTTAGGCCGCCCGAAGGCCTCCAACTAAGTTTTACGACTGTTATCGTATGATAACAACCGGGACCGACTGCTTAACGTGACCTCCGAATCATGGAGACGCTCATGGTAACATGCCACCAGTGGTCACCCATCCCGGTACTGACCGCGCCATCGTTGCTTACCCTCGGTGATTGTTTCCAATAACCGAGTGCAGCTGGGCTGTGAGCGCCTATTTATGTTTACATATATATAAACATTCACAACAGGTTCAAGCGTTGACACGCCACCATATCGCGGACGACTTATCTATATACATAAAAATGAATCGCCAATTGTATGTACGCACATAACTTTCGATCCACTGCACCAAATTGGATAATTCTTTTATTATGTATTAGTTATTGTCAAGACAAGGTTTGTGCAGTAAAAAAAATCAAGAAAACCGGAGGTCTTATATTTTGTTAGTCCGCTTAGTAGTATACACTGTGACCCTGCGGTAAGATAACACGGGCTAACTAAAATAAGATTTTCGGTAACTCAAAACAAAAATCATGAAAATGAAGGTGGTACGAAGTTCGCCGCTGACCCGGCTCGTAATACATGAATTTACTCCCCATCTAAACCTGCATATAGAAGTTTTTACTCCGAAAAGCTTTCTTTAAGAGATCTAAGTAACTGTTTGAAACTGTGTCTAATTGATTGTAAAAGTTTTTAATATGTTTCTAGCTAGACGATACCTGTATTTCTTGAAACATCTTTTCTTGCCAATGAAATTAAGATTTAAGATATTTATTTCTTACTAATACATTAAAATAAATTAACTTACCTGAGAACAAACACTTAACTAGTAATATAACACTCAAACCGTACAAATTATTAGAAACACAAATGAGGGTAGAAACACAAATTAATAGTAACTTCAACTTCAACTTTTGATATAATGGCTATATGGTGTGACCACAATTTTGCAAATGTCATGTTTTTGAAATACAAACTGTCAAAGGATTTGTTGTAGAGCTTCGGTAGAGCCGGAATAATAATTTAATTTTGATTAGTGACATTAAAAAAATACTGATTTGCTGACTTTTACAGGCATTAATAAATACACAATAAATTCAATTAACAGTACACATAATAAAAATATTAATATTTATACATATAAATGACATTAAAAATCATGGTACTAAGTGTATAAATAATTTTGATGTGGAAAACAGAAGAAAAGAAAAAGTGCATGAGTACAAAGTTAACATGTCAGAAGTGAAATTTCTTTGGCGAACTAATTTATCAGTCTTGTCTATATTTTGGCACTGTGCGTGATACGACAATCGCTCTATCTCACTTTTTCTCTCGATCTTTCTCACTTGCTTGCTCCCTACTCTCACTCCATCGCTAGTTGCTTCATGCTACATTCGCCCTGTATTACTCTCTCTCAATCGGTCTAGATCGCTCTCTCTCTCTTTTTCGACACTTCCGTTGCATACTTGCGTGACGTTACATTTGTAAAAAATTTACCCTCATGCGCCTAAAGAAGTTTCACTTCAAAAATTAATAGTAAAGTCCTAAAATTGTTATTTGATCTCTGTAACAGTTGCGAAATATTCATTTAGCTGTAAATTGTCGAAGTTATACTTCTTTTGGCACGTTAGTAAAAAATGATGAGAGTAAATTTTTACGATGCGCGCGCACACCGTCACGAAAGACCGACACCCAGAAGTTACCTATAGTCAGCATTTTAGTTTTATGATGCGCGCGTTCACCGTCACGAAAGACCGACACCCAGAAGTTAGCTATAGTCAGCATTTTAGTTTTATGATGCGCGCGCACACCGTCACGAAAATCCGACACCCAGAAGTTAGCTATAGTCAGCATTTTAGTTTTATGATGCGCGCGCACACCGTCACGAAAAAACCGACACCCTGAAGTTAGCTTTAGCCAACTTTTTAGTTTTTCAAATTTTTATCTTGTTACGCCAAAGAAGTATAACTTATAAAGCGTGTACATAAGTACACACACTTTTTTAAATTCAAGATATGTTGTACTTTATTAAAACAAATAATTAAAATTGGAGTATCTGTTTGTAATATTAAAACAACCGCTTTTTTACTAAATGCATGTATACACGGCACATATACTAAAATAACTGTCTGTCTGTTTATTCAGCTAATCACTGGAATGGCTGGAACGATTTTGACGGGACTATCATTAGCAGATACCTGATATAATTGGTAACTCAGGCAAATTTTTTTAGACTAGCTTCTTTGAAGCCTTTTTTAGGCTCAGCTAGTACAAAATAAAATCGCTTGTTCAAAGTTACTTTACCGGTATTTTATTTATCTTGCACAGAGGTCAAGCTATATTTTAAAGATTGTACGACGATGTAGCTAATAGATGTGCCATAGATGAATGCCGTTATGTTGTTAATGGTTGTTATATGTGTATTTTATTAATTTGTTTGTTTTTTTTAGAATTATTTTATACTACTTAAGCCCGCGGCTTTTTTATATCGATTATTCAGGTAAAATGTAGTATATGTCTTTCCTCAAGAATAAATTAAAAAGTGCGTGCAAGATTTCTTTGCCACCCAATCTTCCCTGTTAATATTATTCTGAGAGTCCAGTATATCGATGTAAATTTGATGGAAACGGCGAACGAGCAACGGCAAGAGATACTATAATGAAAGGGTTCAAGATATCAGTACATTAATTTAAAGAATTTATCACGCTGTAAGTGACTAAAACTCCTAATTTGCGATTGCAAATGTGTTAAACATTGCGCCGATGGTAAACAAAGTTGGGCAAGATCGACGGTGATGATGTGTTTGGAAGTTTAAACAACTATAAGCTTCACTTGACTCGGTGTCGGTTTCGATTCTCGGGTCTGACTAAATGTTTGTATGATCTGCAAATATTTGTTTCGAAGTTCGGGTCTTTTCTATTTATAATAAATATATATTTACAAATAAAAAGTATAATATGTATTTATATCAGTGGTCTAATACTCATAACAAAAACTATGCTTAGCTTGGAACTAGATGGCGTTGGGTGTTAAATGTCCGAAATATTTATTTCAATAATTTTGACGAATACTGAAATAAAGCTTAAACAAGTGAACTACTCAGGTATTCATAACCAAATCTCAACAGATAAATTATTCTAACTCGTTACACAAGTTCTCAAATACGTGATGTGAGCTCGTATAAAATAACAACTTTCCTCTTTGGCTTATGAAGTAGAAATCTGGATCGTCTGTAACTATTATCTAGAGACCTTGCCTTGAGAACCCTCTTATATATACTTTAAACTTCGTTACTTTTCATTAGGAGGTACTACAGTATGTATTTTATTCACGTCTGAGTCTAGTAGTGAAGGTCATTTACAATGCGATTGTGGTACAGATTAATTATGCTGTTGTTGTTTTGGCTCGTAAATATATTGGATAAGATTCTCAGCCTGGAAAAAGTTGCCAACATTATTCTACTATCTTTTTATTAAAATACTAGTTGAGTCCCGCGTTATACATTAACCGCAGGTAAAGCAGTCGAAACTAGTCTAAAAAAGTTGCCTTGGTTACTTCTTATCTGTCTGCCAGTGACAGACCCGTCAAAATTGGTTCAGCCATTCCAGAGATCAGTCGAAACAAATGAACAGGCAGACAACAAATTTAAAAGTACATTTTTTTTTTAATAACTCATACTTTCATTTGCATTTAGAGACAATTAGAAATTTCAATTTTACTTATTTGTATATTTAGATTCATGGGAGTATTCCTTGATCTAGAAATATGTAGGAATATTACATACGCAAGATTTAAATAATCTCAATATATAATTTTCTATGAATGGTTATTTCATTTCCTCCATTTGTTGAAGGACAGCATGTGCAAATAGTTATATATAGATGGGCTATGAAACGACACGTGCCTGTGGAGAATAGCATTATCATATAGGAAGACTCTTTTCTCGTCATAAATTAGATTTCAAAGTTGCCACGTGCAGAGCCAGTAATAAGCATATCCTCATATATCGCCATACTTAACCTAATATAATTCTGCTTCATTGCGAAGCGAGTTGATTGCATTATTTATTTGTATAGAAGGAATTTGCACAATATTTGAAATGAAAATAAGACTTTATTGACAGTGATTATAATTTAATAAAGATCATGCGGAAGGGCACCTTTCCGCTGGTCGGATAAAATCAAATTGATCTTCAATATCTGCATCACAATCGCTATTCGACGGCCTAGAGACGGATTGAGATGGAGGAACATGAAGAAACATTACATAAGACACAATTTCATACATTACAGATTTAGTCCAAAATACCCCAAACGAAATCCACGTCTTGATCTACGCCCATCGTTTTTATTGTAATATCGAAATTATAATGTGTAGAAAAATAATTCTTGTACAAATATAATTTGTTCAAATTAAAACTATGATAAGTTGCAAATTGAACATTAGGCAACCAGTATTTCGGTTTAAGGCGGCAGTGCATTTACAGATCGGATTTAGAAAACGCAAAGTAAACGAAAACGGTATAGTAGGTACAAAAGTGCTTTCTAATTAGAGACCTATGTCTACCTGTGGACTTTTAAAGATATTTTTAAAATAAAAGTATATTTTAAAATAGAAATATTACTTTGAAATTAAAATATCCGACCGAGTCAGGTTGAGATCGTTCATGTTTTGTTGAACGCCTCAAATAGCCTTACCGTGGGAGGGCCGGCTCGACTGGAGTGATACAATAGCCTTACAGAAAAACGGTATGAAACAGCGTTTTGTTTTGCCCCTATACCCTCCCCCTTTCCATCCCCCAAACGCCGGCAACGGACTTGTGATGCCTATTCCATAAAAAAGGAAACTTTCAAATTTTACAATAAGACATGATAGAAAAGATAAAAAATATATTTATTTCAACATGGTTATGGGTGGTTATGGCAATAAAAAGTAGCTTATGACCTTCTTTAATCATCAAAGCATCTGGATATCAAATGTCATCTAAACTGATGCAGACAGAGTCATTTTCAAATCAATAATGAATGTGTATAGGTGTAAGAATAAAAAAGTTTTAATACAAGCTAATTAATATAATTCTCATTTTTATTCTGTTATATTCAGTTTACTCGTGCCTTACTGCAAGTCCTTCCGACGAATGACAAATGTAAGTGCATATACAATGGGTTTGACTATCGCTGGGGCTTCTATTATCAGCTTGTGAGCCGTGTGACATTTTAAGACTGCACTAAATTCTTTCATTTTGTTGTCGAGTTCTTGAGCAGTTTTATATCCTGCGAAGAATAGAGGGTATTTCGCATTGTCCAATCACGGCTTCGTGGATCATGAAATTACAATTTCTTACATCTGAGTTTGGTTTTGGACATACTCACTGTATCAACTTTTGCAACTGAAATATAATTAAAATATGAGAGAGTTGAGGAAAGTAAATAAAAAAATTTATTGTGTAACAATGTAGGGTAAGAACCTAAAACGCCGAATTCATAATATGAGAATACCAATGGTTTTTGCGAAACAATTTTTATAATTTTTTTTCTAATACCTTTAAACGAGCAATGCAAACAATTTTTCGCCAACGATTTTCATGAAATTTAGTATACAGGAGGTTTCGGGGGCGATAAATCTATCTAAGCTAGAATTAATTTTTAGAAAATGACGGTTTTTTCGTGTTTTCTATAATCAACGTCATTGATAAACTATCCTAATACTATTATATAAATAAAATGTATAATATGTAAAAATATATAAATGCGAATGTAAGTTTGTTTGTTACGCTTTCACGCAAAAACTACTTAACCGATCATCATGAACTTTGTACATAAGAAGTAACATAGGATACTTTTTATTAAAAAAATTTTTTTTTTACGGAAGATAAGAAAATTGTTTGTCAAAAAATCGTTAAATTTAGCTACTTCAAAAGCATATTTTAAGGTGTTGAAACTTCATTGTATGTAGTAATTTTTAAAATTTGTTGATCTCAGCCAAGCAATAATATTTAGTTATCATATGGATTCATTTCTATTATACCCGTACCCTTTATCTCTCATACTTATTTAATGGCTCCACTGCGGGTGAAGCCGCGGGTAAAAAGCTAGTATTAGAATAAGGTCTAATGCGCTGCCATTGGTGCACAATAAACAGTACCAGGGCGTACCAAGAGAGGGCGCTGCTAAACGAGGGCGCCACTTATTTTTTTTATTAGATTTTCTTAAACTTATTTTTTTATTGGATTTTCTCTTTCATTATGTGCTAATATTGCAAGTGTCATTCTGTTTCAAAATATTAACAAAATGACAATTGCAAGTAGGTTCATTTTTTGACGAGGTGGAAAATTCCTTCAGATCTCCGGCTCCTTATAAGCGTAGGCATTAATGCAAAATGGTGACTAAATACAGCGGCCTATTGAGATGATTCTGTATCATTGGCCATGATCAATATTGATAATGGATTAAGAAAACGAGTATCCTCAACACTTTTCATTGCGTGAGTATCAAAAAGCCTACTAAAGGCGCAAACTATACAGGACAACAACTTTATAAAGAAAAGTAAAACTTGAAATAAGCCCCGTATTGTCTGTCCAGTGTAGTACAGTAGGCCAATACTTCGTTTTAAGAAGAAGTCAATGTCGAATCTCTTATATTCAGTGTGTAAATATATATCCGCACATGAAGCCTTTTGTAACTTTTATAAAATTGTCAAAAACTTGTAATGAAGACAATGTCGGACGTTTTGAACCTATTTCTAAAAAAAATTAAAGTTCACTCACTTCACACACCGGGATGCTAATTCTATAGAAACCCCTTTGATTACACTGATGATTTCGGCGAAATCACGTCTGGCGTCTATCAGGTATGGGATTGCTCCAGACATGGACCTGTATAATCGCAATTAAATTATAACACACATTTATGTCTGAACATATTATAATAACTGGGAGATAAGATTGGACAGTAAGAGTCCTGAACCTCTCCTGGTCTCGCGCCACCGGCACGAGGTAAGAGATGGCGGAGTTCCACGCGCTCTAACTTAGAAGAATGACCACAACCGTGGTACTGAGCCAAAGAATGGCATGGTTGCCCAAGTCGTTCTTTCTGGCATCCCACGAAGATATGGCGGAGTTGAGTTTTCTGGTTCTTGACTTCTTAAGACACAGAACTTGGACCCACTTCTTATGACTTTGCAGTTCTCTGTATTGTATTCGTATCAGTGATGAACTAAGGGAAAGAGAAAAGAAAGTCAGGAAATAGTGAGAAAAATAGTTTTCATGTGCAGAAAATGTTTGTGTATTTTAATTAATCCAAAACTTTTAGAGATATAGAATTTTAAATAAAGCCTTTAAAGTTCGTACAAATTAATTTTTTTGATGTCAGTAGTCTTTAATATATAACAGTATTTCTAGTCTCATTCCCTATTTCCTTTTCCACTTTTGTATTATGAAAACTTTCTTCTGTGTTACGTAAACATCACGTAGAAGGAATCTCACAGAATTTCGATGACAGCTTTTTACTTTAGGAGTGAGTTTAGCTGAGGTCATTAATAAAATTAAAAACAAACAAACGATTTTATCATAATAATGGGATGCTCTCTCCAAAATGAAGTCTGGAGGGCAGCGGAGGGTATCTCTCGCGATCATAGCGCCCTCTTTCGTCATCATCATCAACAGCTTCCAACTGTCCACTGTTGGACATAAACCTCTCCTTGTAAAGGAGGTCTTGGCCTTTTATACCATACAGACGAAATTTGTCTAGCCGTTCTAGAGATTTGCCGGAACAAAAAATAGACAAAAATTTCAAAATGTAGTATTGTAGATAGTTTCATATGTATTTTTTTAGTGAAAAGTTTTTAGTTTGAAATTACAAACAGACACTTCGATTTTTATTTTTTGTTAAGAGATTACACTCAACCTCTTTTGGATTTGGTATAAGTACCACATAATATCGTAAGGTGACTTTGATAATGCAATGATATCATAAAACATTTATCGGGACAGTGATGTAAAGTTCCCTGGAGAGAAAAAATGTTCCTCCTATGCCGCGTTTCTTCCTGAACATTTTATATGAACAATGGATCAAACAAGCCATATTTCTTAAATAATTTTCCATGCATTTTCACCTCTTTGTGACTTTTTAGGAATAATTAATATAAAATCTAATGTTAGTATAATTCACTGTTAGGTACGGGTGGCTTTGGCCTACCATAACACGCTTGTTAGACCGGTTGATTATAGGGTTTGTGTAAAAAATTTCTTCTTATTGCAGTACTGTTATCCTTCTATGTTGCTCATTATCTTCCTAGCCTTTATTATTCCCAAGATTTGAGGTCGGCTACTAGTTTAACCACTTTTACCTGAATATCAGTTTTTACACGGAGCGACTGGAATTGGACCTCCGTAACCCTTAGTGTGAACGTATAGTTTTATCTAAAACTGAATAAAGAAAATCATACAAATTAAAACCCTCTTTTACCTGCCTCGGGGGAGAATTCCAGATTTCCTTTCTTAGGACTTACATCATTCGAGAAATTTGCATCCAAATTTGACTCTTAATTTCAGCTCCTGAATGGGTGAAATCAAAAAAAATTTCTTAGTTACTCAGTTTCACAACACAAAAAAATAATATAAAAAGTTCCAAGTGAATTCATTGAAAGATCAAAAAGTTTTTTAAGGGGCCCAATCCTCATTAATTTCTCACATGAACTCCTCAAGGGAAATACAAGCCAAATTACAGATTCCTGCGCCCAGTAGATTTGGCTGTGCGTTGTTTATCAATCAATCACTCAGTAACGAAAGAGTCATATATATATATTGATGAAAATTGTATCGTGTCAACGGTATTTCCCGATTTAATGGACGAAAGTCTACACAAACATACCCGCTACATTTTAAATACATAAGGATATTAGAATTTAATCGAAAAGGTCCACAGGCTGAATTTATTCGTACCCATCGTTTGTTCAAAAGGAACATGGCTCCGTCGAACCAATTTGTTTCTCGTCTTGTAATCTGGCTGTGTTTATTTGATCGAAATTACACGAAACTCAAATTGTTTTTCCTCGATAAAAATAGGTATTTGATTGTGTGGAAACAAATTCGTTAAGAGTGTATATTAAACACTTGCATGTTTGTATTTTTATATCAGTATTTATGTAATATTATGTAATGATCTTCTTTCAACAATGGACGAAGATTAATAATAAATAAATAAATAAATATGTTCAGACATTAAAATGTCTACACACAACGCCTTCTAGTCCCAAACTAAGCACAGCTTGTACTATGGGTACTAGACAACTGATATTAACACTTATATACTTTTTTTTGTAAATACTTACATATTATATATAGAAAACACCAAACCTCCGAGTCAAATATTTGCAGATCATACAAACATTTGGTCCGACTCAGGAATCGAAACCGAGACCTCATGCACAGCAGTCGCATTCGCTACCACTGCGCAACAGAGGCTTTGATATGATGTAACAATATTTCAGTTTTGAGGTGTGGGGTGTTTTATATTTTCAGAACTGAAAGGTACAATCAAGATATCTACAATATAATGAAAATGGTTGTTTTTACTTGCAATTCACAGAAGTTTTACTTACGGTGCATCCACTTTCTTCATCTAATTCTTGGGTAATTCAATGAAAGGTCACGTTTTTCCTCCTTTTTTAAGCAACAACTCCCGCTTTAGAAATAATCTATCATGGACGGCTACAAACATACATGAAAGTATCACAAAGAATACTCAGGCTTAGAACAATAATTTGTAATAATAATAATAAATATTTTAGACATCTAACACACAACGTCATGTAGTCCCAAGTTAAGCAGAGCTTGTATTATGGGGTACTAGACAACTGATATAAATACATATATATACATTTTTTTTGTAAATACATACATAGAAAACACCCAAACTCTGAAACAAACATTTGTAGATCATATAAACATTTGATCCGACCCGAGAATTGAACCCAAATAACAAAAAAACTTTATGTGAATCACACAAAGTCTTGTCCCATGAGCCATTTGAACCCAGAACAATTCGAACAACAACAAACCATCGTGGCAACCGCTTAAACCACTATTCAAACAGTGCAGTCGTTTTAAGACTCTTATGACTGTTATTTGCAGTTGTCTATGGGCGACGGTGGGCACTTACCAGTAGGGTGACAAGTCTGGTTGTTTGCCTCCTATACAGTAAAATATGTATTTAGATTTTTAATATATATACTGTAATGATATGTATTATAAAAATAATTGATGAATAACGCAGTTTAAGGTTAAACTTTAATTATATGAGCGAAATCTCTACGCGACTGACGCACGTACAGAAATATAAAATTCAAGCCAGGAAAAATAATAAAAGTATATCCATATTCTGCATAAGACATCTTCTATTCTTTCCAAAACCTACATTTTTCTTATGGCCTATATACCATAAAAAATGTGGGCAAATGAGCAGACCTATTGCCTGATGGAAAGCGATTATTAACACCCGAGGCGTCACAAGTGTGTTACCGGCTTTTGTTGGATTTGTGAGGGGACGGGGTATGGGCCTTCTGTATCCTCAATTACCGTTTCACTCCGGAGTGAGACCGTAGTATCACTCCTATCGAGCTAGTCCATTCGTGCCGAAGCCTGGCTCTCCCACTTTCTGTTCCCACTATCTAAAATAACAGATTTCCAACTTTTACATAGGAAACTGATTGATAAGACTTATATTCACAAAAACGTAGCCGCCGTCGAATGTTAGCATCTAATAACGGATTCTTAATTCTGGGACTTTTCCTGACCAGTCAAGTAGAACAATGAAGCTGTTAGGCTTGACTGACGTTTTGTAGAAGCTTATTTTCAAAACAATAGCTTCCAAATAATCAATACTCTAAACTGAAAATGAAAATTGTCTGTCCAACTTGTTACAATATAAAGGAAAATTTAACCAAAGAAGGGGTGAGTGTCCCGATTACGTTTGCATGAATATTAATTACCTAACCAAGGGAACTAAAAGAGAGCCTCCGAGACGCCACTCACTCAAGCGGATGACGCGCTGCAAAGGACTTTACAACGCACGGGTATATTTTATTAATAAAATATTTCAAGATTATTTTTTTCCACCTTGCCGTGTCATTAGTATGTAATGTTTAGATACATATTAGTCACGTAACATCACGTCCGAAGTGCAGGTTTCTAGCACTAATGGTCTGCGAGTTATCGTATGGACAGACGGAGTCACGTTACAAAATTATAAGGGTTCCTTTTTAAAGATCATCATGAATATCAAAACACATGAATGTATTTATCCCTTTTTAAGGAAGTCGATCAAGGAT
The DNA here is from genome assembly GCA_003709505.1 of Hyphantria cunea. NCBI lineage: Eukaryota > Metazoa > Arthropoda > Insecta > Lepidoptera > Erebidae > Hyphantria > Hyphantria cunea. The sequence goes on from PKRV01000785.1 coordinate 747,269, forward strand.
TTCTTTTTTTTTACATGAAAACAGCTATGCTAAAATAACTGTAAATTCATATTACTGCTTTTTACATTTAAAAAAGGAATTCTCTTCATCATCATCATCAGCCTATCGCAGTCCACTGTTGGACATAGGTATCTCCAATGGCACGCTACTTGGTTCGATCCTCGGCTTCTTGCGTCTTGCCCAGATCAACACTCCACCTGACACGTGGTCGTCCTACCCCCTTGCCTCCCTTTTTCCGCATCGTAGTCGTAACATGTAAATTTTAGTGAAGCCTTGATAAATTTTCAGAAACCATCAGTAACGATCCGAGTTCTGCCTTCGTAAATATGATTAAGCGATTACACGATGTAAACTTTACACCGTAACGATATAATTATCGAAATATTTTACAATAGACACGGACCATACCCACTTAAAAAGATTATTAGCAAGGTACAACTGATGTCCTTTGAATATAGGTTAACACAAGTTAACAGCTTTGAATAGTCTGCTTACTTAGGCTTTTTCTTTAGAAAGGAAGTAAAGGCTTATTATGAGAGGCTGGCCAGAAGAACAACAATCAGCTAGTAACACTTCGGCACAATGTTTCTACTTTTTTGTTATCTAATAGGGAGCAAACGAGCTGACATATCGCCTGGTGGTAAGCGATTCTTCCATTCTCTTCTATCTTTCTTTAGTTGACTGCATGCGGAGAGTGTGCTGTTATAGCCATATTCTCTTTGACGTAGTACATTTTACAATTTTCAGTCAGGTGCATTTTTTTCTTTTCTACACATAGCTGTGTTTGACTGCTTTGATGGCACAGTAGTAGCGATGCAACTGATGTGCTTGAGGTCTCGGGTTCGATTCCAGCGACGGAACAAATGTTTATATGATCTGCAAATATTTGTATGTTTCGAAGTTTAGATGTTTTCTATATATAATATATATGTATTTACAAAAAGTATAAATGTATGTTTATCAGTTGTTTAGTCCTCATAATACAAGCTCTGCTTAGTTTGGGACTAGATAGCGTTATGTGTTAAATGTCAGAAATATTTATTGAAATAATATATGTATTTATAATGTTTTCTTTAATAACATAATTTGTTTATCTGTCAGCAGAGCATTCCTATAGGGGAGCAATCTGTTTTTCAATTTAACGTTTACTGGCGCTACTTTCGTATTTCTCTGTAATGTTTTACCTCATCATTATTGTAATTATTGCATTCCTTAATATGGCTATCCTCCGTGTCATACATTCGTTGGTTTATTTATCTAAGTCTTAGAAATATCCTTTATTTACAACAACACCATAAAGGAGGAAACCCGAACGATTGAAAGTATTTAGTAAAGTATGGTCAAATATTACACTCAAATAAAGATTAATAAAATTGCACCTAAATACCTGTACTTAAAAACAAATTAATCAAACCAAACCCTTGGTTTTTAGTCACCACGTTCTTTAATAATCTTCTTACATTTTATCAAACTATTTGGTTTTGCAAAATATTTTCGCAAAGAAAACATTTATAAAGTTTCGTAGTTCAATAAACTTCTTGATTGCAGGAGATAAATTCCCAAGACTACCCACAGACCTCTAACTTACTATCCCCAATGGGCTTGCTTAATAAAGTATACAGAGTAGCTAGTAGCTAGTAGAGAGCAGATACTATATAAATATTTTATTTAGAAGTGGAAATAATAATATGACCGTTTCAATGATTTAATTTAATGGGTTGGTCTAATATAATTAACTACTGTTACTTAAAACACATTACTGCGTATAAAAGAAAACAAAAAACCTTGATCTATATATTAATTCGTAAAACACCCTTTACCGTGGGAGAGCCACGCTTCGGCATGCATGGGCCGGCTCGATGGCATGCTCGGCCCACAATCCAATCCTTCCCCTCATCCCCCTCCCCATCCCCCAAGGCCGGCAACGCACTTGTGATGTCTCTGGTGTTACGGGTGTCTATGGGCGGCGGTAATCCCTTACCATCAGGCGATACGTCTGCTGGTTTGCCCGCTATTCCATTAAAAAAAACCAGAAAACTTTGCACCCCTTTTTAAGAAAACTAAGCGTACTGAGGGGTAAAAATTTTTCAGAGAAGAGAGCAGAAAGCTAAAAAAAAAATATAAATGAATTATGAACGACGATCACTGGACGACAACTAGTATATCAATCAATCAATCAACAACCCATAATGTCCCACTGCTGGGCTCGGGTCTCCTCTCAGGAGAGGGCTAAGGCCATACGTCCCCACGCTGGCCAAGGGCGGTGGCAAGAATACGTTGTGGCTACGTAAATCTTGCCGTTGGATGTTTTTAAGCCGCCCGAAGGCCTCCAACTAAGCTTCACGACTGCTATCGTATGATAACAACCGGGACCTACTGCTTAACGTAACCTTCGAATCACGGAGACGCTCATGGTAACATGCCACCAGCGGTCACCCATCCAGATACTAACCGCGCCGTCGTTGCTGATTGTTTCTAATCACCGAGTGCAACTGGGCTATAAGCGCCTCACAACTAGTATGAATAGATCTTTCCATAGTTTTGTCTCGTTAACATTTTTCAGTAAACGATTAGATATAAAAAGAGATAATTAAGGCCTTGTCGTTTGTCTTGGATATAGATCGTCCAGAGATTAGTGATCCATTGTTTGAGCGCAAATCTTGAGCTCGGAATAAATGAGACAGCGAATTGTGTGCTATTCGCTTAATATACTAGTCAAAGGGAGAAGTAACGAAGAGGCTTTCGCGTTCAAATTGTTTGAAGTTCATTGCCGACGTTTCTTTTTGTTCGTGAATAATATATTTTTTAAAATTTGTAATAATGTCGGAACATTAAGGAAATGTTTTGAAAGTGCTAAAAAGACTTACTTGAAACGAAAGCTTTTTGTAGAGCGGTAATATTCTGAAACACAGGTCTTACCTAGATCGGGCAAATTATTAAATTAAAATATTGACCTTACTTAACAATGAGTCTAAGATTTGTAATTTTTTGGTAAGATATGAGTAAAAGTTGGTTCTAATTGTATAATAATTTAAGAATTTGCAGTTTGTTTATTTTATGTTAAGTCTACTCTTAAGTTAGGTAACACGCAAATCTTGTACATTGAATATGAAATAAAGTTTTATTTATTTAATATGAACATACCTTTATTATGAAAACTTTTCATGTTTTGAGAAATCAGAAATTTATTGTAGTTGAACTTAATTAATTTATCTCAGTTAAAAATTACAATAAGTGGTTTATTACACTGTCACAATTTTTAATGATATTTCTAGTCACATTACTGTAAACGAAAAAGAAGCATAAAATGTGGAACTGCCGACCAATTGAGGTGACCATGCCGATCTATATCTATAAGGTCAACGAAGAAGATCTTTCATATGATTACTGAATGAATGTGGGAGTGAGACTACTAATATTCGTCCCATGAGTATCACAAAGACCGTCTCATTGTGCAAACAAAGCATGCAAATAGCACTCCAAAGAAAAAAAACTTAAAAAAAACCGTTCAGCCAGGGCAGTGCAGTCGGCCAATACTCTTTTCTCAGGAGAGGCCTCTCTGTCGATGCTAACAAACGTTCTGTACGTATAATATACATCTGTACAACCCCTATAGCCGGTTAGGTAAAACTTCCCAAACATTTTATCCGCCAAAATTCGGGTTATTAGTTTTAATTACTGCATTTTATAGGCAATAAAAGCTTAACTGATATTTAATGGACTACTTTGGGTATTAAGTTAACCTAAATACGTTCTTGGAAGATATATATTGAAATGCGTTTTTGAGGTACAAAGATGTATATATTAGACATATTTTTGTGAACACGCATGTATCTATGAGAATGTAAATGAATTTAGATCCTACTATTCCACTTCCTAATTATATTTCACAAATATTTAAATGCGAAAATTCGTGAGGATACATGGATGATTGTAGTATTCACACGCAAAAACAACTGAATGTGTTAAGATAAAAATTTCCACTAATATAGCTTATATTTTAGAATACCATAAGGTTACGATTTATCGCGGTAATCGACATACAAACGAGCGGAGAGACAAATCTAGAACAAATTCGACCTTTGCTATTTTGCTTATTGATAAATGACTTCCCAGAAATAACTTTTAAGTCCAAGCATGGGCCAGTATTCGTTTTCATAAACTATATTATGTATATTGTATCCAATTGACTTCTTAAGTTTGTACTGAGTATCTGCAATAAATCACCCAGACAAATACTTCAGAAATGTTCTGACAGATACGAACTGAAATGAAAGATGCTTCGTTCGTTCTGAGGCCTATATCAAATATCGAAAGTAATTACAGTTGCTGTTGCTGATTTTTGTCAGTATTTTTTTCTTGTGTAAACCAAAACCCGATTATATTGTTTTGTTTTATGTTATCTTTGTTTTTGCTGAACTGAGTGTGAGCTAGACTGGTATAAGTCACTATAAAATTGTAAATATTGTTAGATTATAATGGAGACTGTAAACTGTCAAAATTTTTTGAACCGTAATATATTGCTTACAACTTAGCGCATAATTTTCATGTAGATTATAATCTAACGACGCAAAAATCACAATATGTCGTTGTCTCGCGAGATTGATTATAATATACATTTCATGATGTGCCACATAAATGACGCGAAACGAACGAAATGATAAACAAGAAAATGTTAAAAAACTATGAGCAGACTACTTAGAAACTATTGATGAAAGTGATGGTAAAAACCTGTGGTTAAAAGTATTGTGCCCAAAATGTGCAGAAATCAAATAAGGGGCACTTCATAGCTTAGATCTTCTAAAATAAAGGATATACAAGGTGCACGAAGCATAGTATATTATGAAAAAACTTATGAAGGCTTAAAATAATAAATTATATCACTTCGACAACATCATTTTTTTCGGCATGAATGGGCCGGCTCGACCGGAGTGATACCACGGCCTCACAGAAAACCGGTGTGAAACAGCGCTTACGCTGTGTTTCATCGAGTGAGTGAGGATACCGGAGGCCCATACCCCAATCCAACGCCCCCTATCCCCCTCACCATCCCCCTTCCCCCCAGGCCGCCATAGTGTGGGTCACCATGCTGCATTGTTCTTTTTCGCATTGAGGATGGTGACCACCACTCTTGGATTCTGCTCATGCTTTCCATCAGGCAGGGCAGAGTCATTTTGGCAGCTTAAATATAACAAAAAAAAAAAAATCATAATTAATTATAAAGTTATAGTGTGAAGTATACGGTAAAAAGTTTATATGTGTGCTCATGTCTAAATATTCTAGTTTACTTCCACGGCTGCACTCGTGTGGAAAGTTCATGAAAAGTAGCTTATGTCATTATCTAATGTTTAACTATCTCCACACAAAAAATGTATATCATAAGTTTAACTAAGTACTAGTTTGGTTTTAAAGGGTTACAGAGAATGAAAATGTTACGAAAAACATTATTCATATACATATTTAAGAATTGCATGATAATGGAATATTCTTCAGAAATGCTATTTACGCAAAATACAGGTTTTTATTATATTCGATAGCAAGAAAACAAATTATTAATAGTGTTACATTATTGTACCGATTTTTTAATCAACATTTTTTGCGCACGGGGCACGCTCTGTCCTGCTTTTTGAGGATCCGAAAGTGTAGGTAGTGTAAATGCTTTATCGTCAACAAAATTAAGACAATAAAAAAAAACACCTAGTGTGCGTCGGACTTGCGCACCAAGGGTTCCATACAAAGCTATAGGTATATTATATGATATAACTTAAAATTTATAGGTATATTATATGATATAACTAAAAATTTATGTTTTTCGTATTTTTTCCTATTTATGTGCTATAAGACCGCTTCGTCCCAAATGTCAAGATTCTGAGTTCACGGGAAGTACCACGTTGGTTTTGATTCCCTTGCGAGTGTCGAAAACTTGCAGCATAAATGAATTATTTATATGACTAACTTATCACTTATCTGAACTCTCCTATGAAACATTCACAACTTGCCTTTCTCTAATGATATGAAGATATATTCTTCATCATTATTCATGTTATTAGAGGTCATCATAGGCACCTCAGGTTGAAGTGGTGATTGTCAAAACACTACGGTGCAACATACATATATAGATTGCCAAAACTATTGCCCTTCCTTTTGGCGCCGCCGTAGTCCACTAATAACAGGCAACAATTTATCATTTGCTTCTTAGCTAAGCGTTTTGCTTTAAAAACACATAAACTCTTACTACAGAAGATTCCTTAGAAAGACATATTTTACTTTATTTTCGCACAAAACATTCGCATTTTAGGGTAGTTTCACATTATAGCTCGACAAGTTAAATTGAGGTCTCCGAAATTCAGGTGTAATGTGATATTTTATGGAATTGTTAATGTGAACCTGAGAACTTGCAGCCTACAAACGTGGGTGTACTTAGGAGGCGTGTAAATAATTAAACAAAGACCCTTTTATATTATGCTTATATTTTGAGCTCTGAAAATTTAGTTTTATAAAATATTTCCATTTTTAAAACTTTTATGAAAATGACTAGCAGTATTTTTTACTTTATTAATAATCTAACGGGTCACTTGATGGTAAATGAATCCGGCCAGTTATGGACTCATAGAATTTAAAGAGAAATACGTGCGTTGCCCCTTTAAGTTATTCGCTTCTTATCTTCGAGGCGGTACTCCACCTCGAATATATAAAATAATTACCATAGTATTGATTATAAAGATGTCAAAAACAACTTTGGTCTTGATGAAACGAGTACCTGCTAATTAAAATAGCGACTCACCGACTTTGGCTTATTTATCAAAGGATTAGAATATCTTTGGTGATTGACTTTTTCAAGTTGAAGGATTGTACTTGAATAAACTACGGGCCGGTGAACCTTTGCCATGATTTTTGTACGGCGTTGCTGGATAATAGATTAGAAGAGGTATTGAAATTGTATGGAACCGATGCCGTACAAAATCAAATGACCAAGTTGACCGAAAGAATCACCGTGAAATGAAAAAAAAATCAATTTTGTGTCGCACTATTTTCGAACGGCATCGATTTCTGACGTGTATCAACTAAAATCAATGATAAATAAAGCCACTAGAGAATGCAAAAAAGGTTCGCAACAGAGCGGATGCCCAGCGAATTGCGTGGCTTGGCCAAAAACTCTTACGGTTAGCCGAAGGTTCTGGTGGTTTGCTAAAGCCATGCAGTCCAACTACTGCCAGCCCTCACTACCACCACTGAAATATCCTGACGGATCACTTGCCCATCAGCCGCAGGAGAAAGTGAAACTGCTTGTTGATCTCTTTCCAGCTAACTCCCGCAGCCTAACGTTCCGACCTGCGACACTACAATTGGGTTTTTGAAAAAAAATTTTTTTTGTTATGAATAGAAAGATTATATATTAGTTTTATAACAAAACTATTTTTTTTTTGCAATAATTCAAAAATTATTTCAAAATAAAAATTAATTTTTGAATCCAGTACCGAAGACACGCCGACAAGTCCGGAACAAACCCGAGCGCGTGTGACGTCATAATGCAGTGTTTTGATCTATTTAATTTTGTTGTCATTATTAAATATTTAAATTTATATTAAGAATGTCGAACCTCAAAAGTTATCGTTCTTGTTTTGTACCATTATGTACGAATACTACAAAGGCAACTCCTGACAAAATGTTTTTAAATGTTCGCCAAGATGTCAAACGTCGAAATAAATGGTTTCAAGCAGTGCACCGTGATAATCCCCAAACAAAATCGATTTTTTTTTGTTGTGAAGATCATTTCGATGTAAGTATTTATTAATATCATTGTTATTAATTATCTAAGTATACAAATCAAATAATTATTATGTATTCAAGTAAAGTTCAGTAAATAATTTTTTTCATTAATAGTAAATACTTTTCATTAATAGTTAAAGTAACTGAATAAGCTTTACTCCGAACTCGGTGTTCTGGACATACCCGTCCTTTTACAATACAAATATTATTTTTACGACTTAGTTGAACATAACCTATAGCTTTATCGCCGTAACTCTCACGCGATGCTCTACAATTTATGAAATAAATAATTATATTTAATGTAATGGAGAATAAATACCTAAATATTTTCATTTATTATATTATTTTTTAACAGACTTACCTTGATGCCTTGGTACCTCGAACTTCAGCAGAATTAAACCGAACGTCATTTTTTAAAAAATCCGTAATCATAAATATATCAACATCAGGAATATTATCAGACTTTGCCTTAATAAATCCTTTATCACACATAGCTAATCGGAACCAACTAACAACTCGTATTTTAGCAATAAATTTTCAATATTATTGTCTAGTCACGTGTAATAGCTGTAAACGCTGTACTGTTATTAAATAGCTATAACATTATGACGTCACAACTATGGTGACCAATCATGGCGCGTTTATAGTCTCGTGATTTTTATTTAAATTTCATCAATTTTTAATTGTTTATAATTAATTGAAAAATTTTTTTTTTAAGTTTTTTGCATTAAATATCAATATTATTAATAATAAAGTTTTAAAATACATAAAAAATCAATATTTTTTTTTTTCAAAAACCAAATTAGTGATATTTACATCCGGCTGAGTGTGGTCCTTGCGGAGCTTCGGTCACTCAATGTCCAGTGGACCCGACGGTATGCCAGCGGTGGTTCTTAAGAATTGTGCACCAGAGTTGAAAAGCTCTCCCAGTTGGTCCCCCCTCTGTTCTTTTCTCTACATGGTAACACGTGCCGGCCTTGGAAGTCACAACTTCAGAGTGGTAGACATACGTTCTCGTACTCATCTCTTAAGTTCTTCCTTTTTGTCCCAAACTTGTCAAAACCTGTAACTCCCTACCAGCGTACGTGTTTTCTTCCCACTATAATCCCGGGTCCTTTAAGCAGGCCGTAGAAAGCATCTCACCAGGCCGCCATAGTGTGGGTCAGCATGCTGCATTGTCGTTATTCACAGAAGAGGATGGTGACCACCACTTTTGGATTCTTCTTATGCTTTTCATCAGCCGAGACAGAGTCATTTTGGCAGCTAACGCATAAAAAAATATTCAAAGATAGTTCTAGAGGTTTTGTTATATTAAAAGAGTGTTACAGTAGATGTAAAGTTCACGCGGTTTATATCTAAAATATAAAAGAAATAGATGTGAACTTAATCTATTTAAGGAACAAATTTCTTCCACGAGAGTTGTGGCGCGAATATTATACGTACTCGCTCCATTGATCACCGTGAGATCGGTCTTTGATCGTTCTGAATGTCTTGATTTATTTCACGGACCAGTATAACTTGAATTTTCATTGTATGGAGATTTGCACCGTCATAGAATTAAATATATATATTGGATTCCTAAAGTTTTATATAGCTGTTTTTAAACTACCTGAGATTCAAGCAATTTGTAGCTTTCTGCGCTAGAATAGAATAGAAAATACTTTATTGTACACTAATTATACTCACTATTCCAAAAGCATGTGTACAACTGGCGGCAATTAGGAGAGCCACACTTCGGCATGCATGAGCCGGCTCGACCGGAGTGATACTACGGCCTCACAGAAATCGGTGTGAAACAGTGCTGGAGCTGTGATGATACCAGGGGCTCATATCTTAAGCCCTCCCCCATCCCCTCCTTACCCCCAAAGGCTGGCAATGCACTTGTGATGCCTCTGGTGTTGTGGGTGTCCATGGGCGGCGGTAACCGCTTACCGTCAGTCGATATCTCTACTCGTATGCCCCTAGTCCACAAAAAAAACGTATACAATAAGCGCATTAAATTATATTACAGATAATTTTTATTAACAAACAATATAAATCTCGGATATCTGACACTCAACGCCATCTAGTCCCAAACTAAGCAGAGCTTGTACTATGGGTATTAGACAACTGATATAAACATATATATACTATTTTTAAATATTGTTAATAAGATAACGAGAAAATTATGTTTAACTATGGGTATACATATTGGTTAGTTTCGTATCATCAACATCATCAAAACCCATAATGTCCCACTACTGGGTTCGGGTCTCCTCTCAGGAGAGGGTTAAGGCCATACGTCCCCACGCTGGCCAAGTGCGGGTTGGGGACTGGCAAGAATACGTTGTGGCTACGTAATCATGCCGTTGGATGTTTTCAAGCCGCCTGAAGGCCTCCAACTAAGCTTCACGACTGTTATCGTATGACAACAATCGGGACCGACTGCGTAACGCGAGCTCCGAATCACGGAGACGCTCATAGTAACATGCCACCAGCGGTCTTCCATCCAGGTACAGATCGCGCCGTCGTTGCTTACCCTCCTAATCTCCTATCTTATTCTATACTCCTATCTTAGTCTAATTTCATATAATCTAAGAATATAGTATTTTTTCATATACCGTATATTTAGCAAAGGGTATAAGGAATTTGCTTCTTGCATTTATAAAAGAATGTAAAATAAAATAAAGACAGAACTTTTCAACTTTTCATTGCACCTTTTCTGAGCTCCTGCAGACTTGGAATGGAGTTAAAGAAGGTTATTGACGTCAGAAGGGGGTAAAAGCTTCGCTGTTATAAACTCTTATACTAGTGTTGTACCAGTCTTACAATTTAGTTGGTTAGTTTTTAATAGTGTTTAGAATTCGTAAGGAACTAAATCGACAGAGACCTGGAGTAATCGATATTGCAAAGAGAACCAGTACGCTGAAATGAGCCAGTCATGTCTCTGGGTGGACTGATTGATGCTGGAACCTACAAATGTTAGAGGGAAGATTAGGTAATCAATTAATTGCGTGCCGTTCTTTTATCATATATTCATAATCGTACGAGGATTGTATTTATAATATTTATGTTATACAATGATATCTTCATGTACCTTGAACTATCAACAACCCATAATGTCCCACTGCTGGGCTCGGGTCTCCTGTCAGGAGAGGGTTAAGGCCATACGTCCCCACGCTGACCAAGTGCGGGTTGGGGACTGGCAAGACAACGTTGTGGCTACGTAATCTTACCGTTGGATGTTTTTTTTAAGCCGCCCGAAGGCCTCCAACTAAGCTTCACGACTGTTATCTATGATAACAACCGGGACCGACAGCTTAACGTGAACTCCGAATCACGGAGACGCTCATGGTAACATGCCACCAGCGGTTACCCATCCAGGTACTGACCGCGCCGTCGTTGCTTGCCCTCGCTGTTTGTTTCTAATCACCGAGTGCAACTGGGCTATGAGCGCCTCACCTTGAACAACTTGAACAACAATTCTCACTTGCTTCAATAATACACCTGCTACACGCAACTTTGCACCACCTAAAGGTTGACAGGAAGATAATGCGCATGGCATTAAGTCCGCCTTTTGCAATGTAATTGCAGGAAGAATTAATAAATAAATCATCGAAGTTCTTTCCACTATTTTCAAAGATTACATTGAGCAAGCGAGCGTGGCGCTCATAGCATAGTTGGATTCGGTGATTAGAACAACCACGTGACAACAAAACAACAACTACAGCTTTAACTAGTCCACTACTGGACATAGGCCTCTCCTTAACAAGAACACATAGATTGGTATAAAGTTTGTGTTAAGACTTTCTTTTCTTTGCAGTGCTGATGCAGTTTGTTCCCATAGTCGTCTCTTACGAAACCAGCAATGGGCTGACGACTCGAGGACAATGGCTGGCAGCAGATCGATACGGACTGAACAAAACCAGGACGGTTAGCACACTTTGGGGGAGGTCTTCATTTAACAGTGGACGGTAATAGTTGATCTGATGGTGTGTGGTTACGAAGAGAAGTTGCGAAAATCTTAGTATTTTTGCTGACAATGGGTAATTAAAGTAAGTTGAAAAATTACTGTATATTAAAAGCAAAGCAAAGAAGCAAAGATATTGAAGTGTAGAAATGTGGATAACTACGATTGGTTAAAGTGGACTTTTACACACTATTTGACCTACTTTAGATTATTTTTTTCAGATATCTAACACACAACGCTATTTATTCCCAATCTATGAAGAACTTGAATTATGGGTACAAATGATACAAATACAAAAATTCTTTTTTGAGACAGTCTACGAGAGTGGAAATAGAATATCGTTAGTTATACATCGTCTACGAGGGTTGTGAAGTGAATATTAAAATATATGTATTCGTCCAACTGACCGCTTGGAGGCTAGTCTTTGTTTGAACGAATGTTTTAGGCATACAAACTATAGAGCAACACAGACCGGTGGTTTGGAAGGGAGTAGCAATACCATTTTTTTTCAGATACAAAACAGTCTGGCCTTTTTTTGAGGGGGGAAATCTTCACACTGACACATTTTAGACTCACTAAAATAATTGCTTGATAGCTTCGTATTAACACATAATAAACTATAACAAAACATTTACAATTTCAGACAAGCTCACCTGGTGTAATAGCAATAGAATTAAGTATTGAAAAATCATATTGTTTATGTAGGAATAAACAATCATCTTTCCTTTGTAGTAAGTCACGAAACTAATGCTGACTATTAAATAGTCATTAGTCGAAGTAGACAATACATACGGTAGAGGGAACATCCCTATTTGTAATATACGTGCATATAAAGTTAGGAGCGCATTTCACGTGGGTGTAAGTCTTACTCGTGTCGAGAGAATTATTACTGCTAATACATAATGAATGGATTCATGCTAACATTAGTATTTAAATCTATGTCGCAATATTGTGTGGTGTTTTATGATAATAATTTAAATGGATTTTGCACTAATCGAATCTATTAATCTATAAAAGATGTTATTTTTCTTCATCGACAGTCTATCGCAGGCTACTGCTGGACTTAGAGCTCTCAAATTATACACGTAATGGTTCGACCCTCGGCTTCCCGTCTCCAGCTTTAATAATGGTTTTCATCCCAAAATTGTGTCATCTCTAAAACTGATAACGCACATCTGGATCATCATTTCATTCATCATTTAGAAATTGTTGGTCTAGTTTGGGTGTACGTTCGTTTCATGTATGTTTGTAAAGTCCCCCTCCACAGAGGATGTGCTTTCATAGTGCTGGAGTGGTAAAAGAAAAATAAACAAGTAATGAATTATTAAGAAAAAACCTGACTGCGCCATCATATATATCATATTTAAAACACATACGTTATATACATATTCGTAATCACCGTTAAAAATTCTTTATTTTGATGTATAACCACGCTCGATGTATTTTGAAAACATTTTTGGCTTCTAAAATCCTTTACTTTGTTTTTTCTATTAATTTTGTTGTACTCAGTGTCATTCTCACGACTAAGACGTATCTATTTACACCACTCACATAAAAATACGACAAGCCATTTAGACTCTTGAGGGTGCCAAAGGAATATACATACATACAATATATATACACTTGAAAAAATAACTCTCCTTCTTTCGCAGTCGGGTAAAAAGAAGTTGGTATATATCAGAATTTCTTAAATTTTCATCTAAATTATACACCTACCCTTGGTAAAAAAAACTTCCATTACATCGTCTTATTGCAGTACTATATTATTTATGCATGTATTCAAAACTTCAAATTGTATACAGCAAATGTATGTAGGACCTACCTTTAACAGTAAGTACATATTCACGTTGGTTTATTTCCGTGAATGTGGTTTGTCAATAAAGTGCGGTGCAATATTCTGCAGGCTCCAGGAATTATTATTAAATCACTTGTGGAATTGCATGCATAGCTTACTTAGTAATAATAATAATAATAATAAAAATACGTTTATTTCCACCACAAAGGACTCATTGTACAATAATCAGTGAAGTTAGTACAGATACAATATTTGTAGCTTGGGGTGGACTGGAGCCTAAACTAGGCCAAGACCTGTATTTCAGGACTCCAGGATTCACACCAGCTCGGTTTGCAGGGTCGATATATTGTGTTGCGTATTTGTGTGTGTGTGGTGTAGTGCGCGCGTGCATGTGTGTGTGTGTGTGTGTATATATATTCGTGTATGTGTCTGTGTGTTCGTATGAGCGTAGAGTAAGAACTTTGCCTCACGTTGTGATAGTGATGAGCGATTCTGTGTCTGCATATGATAGACTGAGTAAATAATTTTGTATAATAGATTTGCACTTAAAAGTAGTTTTTGAGAAAAAAATTAAAATTGGGTTGAGTTTATTATATAGGTATGGTGCAAGAAAGAGATGTTGTCGTCTGAGAAAGGCAGTTTTATGTTGGACAGTGTCACATATTCGATTTCTTCTTCGGGATGAGTACGCGATATGTGGATCATAATGAGTAAATTTATGTATACNCAACGAGCGCGGACGAATGTCAAATGTGTAATGTATGTCTTGTAATTAATTGCACATAATTACTGGTTATATACTAATGCACCGTAAGTTATATAATTTCAGATGATTATTAAGAAGGAATCCGAAATAAAATAATTAAAAGTTACGGACTAAATCGATGAGAATTAGAAAAATATAACAGATAAAATGTATGGTAACGTAACATGTTACGAATTATTATATTTAAGAGAAACATACGCAAGGTATTAAATATAAATAAGTATAATATTAGAAGAGACAATACAAAATTTCAAAATAATAATTTACGGAAAGGTAAGTTTAAGGTTTTTTAATGAAATAGGGCCAAAGAAGCAGTCGTATGGCCTGATAGTAAGCAATTAATACCATCCATGGACACCCGCAACACCAGAGGCGTCACAAGTGGGGGACCACCTTTCGGGGATGGAGAGAGGGATGGGGGGAGGGATTGGGGGTATGGGCCTCCGCTATCCTCATTCACTCCGTGAAATACAGCGCAAGCGCCGTTTCATACCGGTTTTCTGTTAGGCTGTGGTATCACTCCAGCCGAGCCGGCCCATTCATTCCAACGCGTTGCTCTACGACGGTGAGGTGCAAAAAATAGTAATTTACGTGGCAGAATAATTGGCTTCAAGCGACAGTTTTTGATTGAGATATTGGTCTGGGACCAACTGGGACTAGGTAATACCTATGTTATGAAAAAGTGATATGACTTTTAAGATAGAGAATCAAACATTCAATCTCATTTCATTGGATTTGTTCTCAGCTCGACTCTTTTTAAACTTATGTATACACTAAAACTACTTTTTGTACTGTACTCTTCAGGGTTTTTTAACTTTTCTTTAACTTTGCCTTTGGAACAACTTCATTTATATTGCTTTGAAATAGTAATTTATCTGGCATTCTGACATGTAAACGAAATGTTGTTATATTTCGTATATACATTACCAGAATAATTGTACGACAGACTACAGCAATGCACAAGAATGAATAAATAATTTTTAATTTCCGGAACAAAATATGGAATTCATTCGTCCTGCATTTTGATACAATACAATACGTTTCACACCTATGTGGTGTAGAACTATAACAATAAAGATCCTAGCTTTTACCCGCGACTTAATCCTTAGCGCTTAAATCCTTTCGCAAGAATGGAAGTATCCATGCCAAATTTAATTAAAATTTATGCAGCGGTTTTAACCTTGAAAGCGTATTAACAGAGTCACTTTTTCATTTACATAATATATACATTGCATTTATATATATATATATATAT